>PVJX010009240.1:0-61837 GCA_004027295.1 Dolichotis patagonum
CCCCTCCTCCCAGGCATCTGCTCATCCTCACAGACAGCAGCTGTGACCCTCTGACACCTGCCAGGTGTGTTCTAACCAGTGCGACAGCAAGGCCAGGCTGCAGTCAGAGGGGAGCCTTCTGGTACAGCTGAACAAGCATGGACCTATGTCCCTGTGGCTGTGCTAACAGGCACAACCGTGGGGGTCTGAGGAGGGTCACTCAAGACCTACTCCACCTCCTGAGACCAATGTACTGCTGGGCATGGTAGTGTGTGCCTAAAGTCAGCACTCTGGGGAGGCTGAGGCAGGAGGATCCAAAGTTCGAGCCCAGCCTGAGTAATTTAACAATGTAGCAAGAATATAAATAAATAAATAAATAAATAAATAAGGGCTGGGGATACAGCTCTGGGTACTGGGTTGACTCTCCAGTACCACAAAACAATAAAACAAAACACCTAAACAGAGAAAAATCCAGTGAGTCCCACACTCCTTGCGTGTACTTTTCTCTCTGTAAAACTGTTTAAAAACATGGATTCCAATGGGCCTGCAAACAGGTGTGTGAGTCTGATGTTGTCTGAGGTGTGCAATGTGTGGCTGCAGGAGTTTGAGTGTGTACATGCTTGTATGTATGAGTGTATGTTTGCAGATGTGTTTGCTCATATGTGCAAATGGGCAAAGATGCACACGCATGTGTGCTTGGACATGCATGTACCTACCTGTGTGACAGGGAGTCTACGTTACTGTGTGTGGTTGAGCGATGTCCAGAAGGAGACACAGGTGGCCACATTTTAAAGGGGGACTGTCCTGGAAGGGGTCACCACAGCTGCCTTGCACTCCCGGGAGACCCCGTGTGTGGAGTGGACAGCCTTAGCTTGCCATGCTCACTTGGCTTTGGAGGCACATGCTCACTGGTAGGACACTTTTTTTTTTATGTTTTTGGTACTGGGAATTGAACTTAGGGCCTTATACTTGCCAGGCAGGCGCTTCTGCTGATGAGCTATAACCCCAGCCCTGCAGGACATCTGTCCACCGTGTGCCCCCCCGCCCCCCAGCAGAGGCCAGCCTACCATGTTGGTCTTCTCCTTCTGGAGCTTCAGGAGGAGCTTGTGGAAGTACTTGGTCATCTTGTTGGAGGTCGTGTGCTCCTGCAGCCTGCTGAGGATGGAGGCGTCCAGCTTGTGCCGCAGGTCCTGCTCGGCGTGGACTGCCTGGCGGACCACCTGCAGTTCGCTCGTGGCCATCGCTTGCTCCTGGGGAGGAAGAGCCACCGGGAGGATGTTCCCGCAGGGCCTGCCGAGGACCAGCCGCCAGCCCAGCCAGGGGGCGGGAGAGGTAACACACCTGGAGCCCCTTGTTCAGGGTGTCCTCCGTGTTCTGCAGGGTGAGCTGGTAGGTGTTGAACTCGTCCTGCAGGGCCTCCTGCTTGGCCAGGCACTGTGCGGTCAGTTTCTGCATCAGGCTGGCTTCTGTCTCGGTGCGGTTCAGGATGCTGGCCAGCTTCTCGTTCTTCTCTTCCTCCTTCAGGATGGACTTCTTATAGGCCTCAATCTCACCATCGATGGACTTGGCTTGGTGCTCACATTCCCTGCGGTGACGGAGACAGCAAAGCCAGTCATGGGCTAGACCCCAGCGACCCCAGGAGACAGCAGGACCCCACTCAGCGGCAGCTTCTTGTTGCTTATGCCTAGATGTCCCCCCAAAGCCTCAGCACTCACAGGTGGGGATTCGAGGAGCTGACTGGATCATGGGGAGGTGGATGGATCCACTGATGAGTGTGTAGCGAAATGTGATTTTGAGAGGTAAGCGTGGTGGAGGAGGTGGGGCACCGGGCATGGCCTGGCAGGGTCTGTCTCCTTCCTTCCTCCCCGATCTCTCCTGGATTTACGTCTGCCACACCGTGAGCAACCCTCGCCTGCCAGGCCCCTCTGCCATGCTGCCCTGCCTTGGAGTGAGCCAGCTATGGACTGAAACCTCCACAAACTGTGAGCTGAAATAAACTTCCCTCCTTTAATTTGTGGGTGTTGGATATTGTATCTCAGTAATGAGAAATTAACTAAGACACTCATTAGGTGGATTTGACATGCAAAGAAGTAAGTTAGGAAACCAACTCAATGGTAGCCCAGGCTTTGTGTGTGTGTGTGGGTGTGTGTGTGCCAGGAATTGAACTCAGGACCTCACCTTTGACACTGAGCTATATCCCCAGGTCCAGTGGCCCAATCCTGATGGTTGTTTTTGAATGTGTCAATAGAACCATTACTCACCAAAAGCCCATTTAAAACTCTTGGACGCCATGATTATGAGGAGCGGGAAAGTAACAAAAGGGTCAGGGTCACGCTGGGGGCTTCATCTGCACACCTTCCTTAATTTTAGACAGAAAAGCCATCTGAGTCCCACAGGGGAGGACCCTGAAGCTAAGGACTTCTAAGGGACTGGCCACAGTCCACTGATATGGCTGGGGACATCAGATAGGGCTCACTGTGACTCTGTCACTCCTTCCCCTTGGCACTCTGCTGTGGAGATACCCTTCATGAACACCAAGTCTTAAAACGTGACCGTAGATGACGGAATTTGAATTTTTGTTTGTGTGTGAGACACATCTTTTCATTCCGAGAAGTCCACTGTACCTAAACATTCCTTTCTCCAAGGATAGCATCTGCTCCTTCAAATGAGTTTTTATTCAAAATACACTTTCTATTTAGACTAGAACACAATGGCACCTCAATTCATGAATGCTTCAGTTTGTGAACAGTGGTTCACCAACAGAATCATTTGGCAACATTTTGCTTCCATTTGTGAACTCTGCATTAGGTGACGTTGAACTTCATGGGGAAATACGACTGGGTTCTCGACCCATTCCATTTGCAACCGGAATCATGGAAAGAATTAGGTTCATGAACCAAGGCACCACAGTATACTTTCCATATGTTTCTTACATCAGTCTTTTAATTCTTCTTCCCAAATGACTCTCCTCTCTCCTCCCTTTCTCTTCCTTTCCCCTCCTCTTCCCTCCTTTTCCTTCCATCCTTTTTTTGTGGCACTGGGTCCTGAACCTATGGCCTTCACACTGAGCTGCAACCCCAGGCTGTTTTCATTTAGAGACAGGGTCTTGCTAAGTCACTAAATTGCCTGAGCTGAGCTCGAACTTGTGATTCTCCTGCTTCCGCCTCCTCGAGTGCCAGGATTACAGGCCCGTGCCATCACCCTCAGCTCATGAGCTTTTCTTCAGTGTCTCTGCAGGCGGGCTTCATGCACGTGTATGTATATGTATTTCTCTCCACTTCAACAATTACTACCGACAGCTTACAGCACTCTGTTTTGCACTTGAGTTTTTCTTGTGCTACATATTAGAGAAATTCACTATCGTCACGTCAGTGAGGTCGTGTCTTCACTGATGATTGTGCTGCAGCTTAACTGCCTGCAGTGACACACAATCGTGTGGACTCTTTCCAGTTTTCTGGTCTTTTTCTAACATCATAAGTGCCTCAAACAACGGATACCAGGGAGACACGCCATGCTGATGAGTCTGATGATTTCATATCAGTTAGATCTCAGTTCCCCCGGGCTGACCTATAGACTGAATGCGATTTCAGTCCTAATCCGGGGAAACAACTTCCCCCAGAAATTGACAAATTAATGCAAAATTTTATATAGAGAACTCCAAAGCCCTTGAGTAGCAAAAATAATTTTACAAAACTATAACCAAGACTCACACTGTCTGATGCCAACACTCTTTAGAGTTACCGGAGCTGGAGTCATCGACACAGGGTGGTTTTGGTGAAAAACGAGTCACACAGATGACAGAACAGAGCAGGGTCCTGGGACAGATGGACACACCGACACCGCAGATGCACACACATGCACAATATACATGCAGCAGACACAACACACATGCGATGAACCAGTTTTGACAAAGATGTCAACATTTCAAGGGGCCAAGGGCCACCTTGTCAACAAGTGGCACCGGCACAACTCCAAGTAAACATGCAGAGAAACCGAACCTGGACGCTCACCCCACACCGCAGGTACCAGGAAGTGGGTGATGTCCGGCACGTGGGCGCAAATGAACAACAACGAAAGTGCAGCTCAGTGCAAAGCGTCTGGGTTTAATTCCCAGCACTGAGAAAACAAACAAAACCTTTCTGATCAGTAGAAAACAATCTTTAAGAAATTAGTCACTCAGTTACTTTAAAAGTGGGTCTCGAGGATAAAGGAATCCTGGGGACTACAGTGAACACCCCGGAATCAGGTTGTTTCACTGTCCCAAGATAAGGCGGCACTTAATGTGGAGTGGGGATGGGCGGAACCGCACACGAGCCCTGGCAGCCAGCTGCCAGGTGAGAGTCAGCCACACCGTCGGCCTGGGGCATTTGGCCTCCCCGAGCAGGAAGGGGCTGGAAGGGGCTGGGCCATGGCCATGCCTGAACCCCCTCTCTCTGACACGTGCTCCTCCATGATCACACTGCAGTTGGGGGGGCAGGTGGCTGGCCACCAGCACCCTCGGGCATACAAGACACTGGTGTGATCCGGCACTGCCTGTCAGACCCTGGGTCAGAAGAGGCCAACCCTGTGCAGCTACCCTGCTGCCTTCGGTGCCGGCCTGGCCTGTCCCACAGGGTCACATGACTCATCCTCCTGGAGTCTGGGGGGCTGGAGTGGAGCACGCAAACTGGCCCCGCTGCCTTGCCCTACTTTATGTCCGACATGCTACTGCGCATGCTCAGAGCCCGAGCGCCAGAGGCGCCCAGTGGTGACACAACTCCATTCTGTCCACCCTCACCCCAGCAGGGTGACCCTGGCACATCACGCTGAGGGAAGGCGCTTGAGGAGCTTCCTCTGTTGTCACTAGGATTGAGGGAATGAAGCGCAGAGGGTCGCAGCTGACCCTTCTCCTTTCCTGTGCGGGGCACTCTGGAGCAACTGAATAGAGACAGACACTTTTATGATAGCGTGCAGTGTCTCTGTGGAGCAGGAGGGGCAGCAGAAAAAAGCAGACGAGGAAGCATAGGCTGTAAGCTGGGTTTGCAGCTCGCTATAAAATACACGGAGAGAGAACCGGCAGGTTTAGGCTGGAACCTCAAGGAACACTTCTGATCAAATGCCATGGTGTCAGAAAGGGTAGACAGCTGGCCTAGTGGCAGGGGGAAGGCTCCTGGGTCACAGCTAGCCCAGCAGGGTGCAGGTAGCAGGAGGCACCAGGCTAGGGCCTTGGTGCTCGAGTCCTCATCCACCCAGGGCTGTGAACCTCGGGTCTCAGGCCGGAGCGTCTGCCCCTTGGTGTTCGCGTGTCCTGATGGATAGGAATGAGCTGATCCTCACTCCGCTCTGCCCTCCGGTGAGCTGATTTGTGTGATCGTCCCCTCAGACAGACGTGTTCCCAGCACAATGACAAAACGGCTCCAAGCCGGAGGCCTGTTCTGTGGCAGATGCCCCCACAGGGCTGGCCGGGATGGCCATCTCGGTGCTGGCCCGGCCTCCCTGAGGAGCAGGAATGTCACCACTTCCCTTTATTTTCTGAAATGCTCTGCGCATTCGAGCACACTTGAGTCAGGGTATGTGGGTGTTTAGCACAGTCCCTGTGCTCCTAGCCTGGAAGCGCTGAGCAAGGAACAGTTTATTTCTGCAGTGCCCTGACCTTCTGCTAACGCTGTCTCCCATTTCCTTCCTCAGACGTCTCTGTGCTTACGGAGTACAGTTCTCCCGGCGCCTTTCTCGGCCCATGTGCTCTGCAGATGGACTTCACTGACCCAGGGCCTTGGCACCTTGGCTGCAGGTCAAATCAGGGCTCTTGTTGGCGCGCGTGCGCGTGCGCGCGCGTGTGTGTGTGTGTGTGTTACTAAAATATTCACTCAATGTGCTGCATGTGCACCTTAAAACACAAGGTGTCTGCCTTTCTTGCCAGGCCAATTGGCACGATCCTAACGTGTGATCACAGGCTGAGTTGTTGAGAGTTTGAAACCCCGCAGGTGGGGCTGTGCCTGTCACAGCCTTCTCTGGTGACAACTGCAGATGTACCTTTCATGGAAGCCCAAAGCTCTAGGCTTGACAGAGAATTACGAGGTAGGATAGAAGAAAGAAGGATAGGTAGAAAGGACAACTGCCATTTAAAAAGTGTACTTTTTTTTTGGTACCAGGAATCGAACTCACAACCTAGTGCTTGCTGGTTAGGCACCTACACCACTGAGCGAAATTCCTGGCCCCTAAAAATTGTACTTTTAAGAAAAACTTCAAGTGTAAGACATGAGTTACCCAAGCTTTGTCCCCTCTAGGAAACTTCACTCACTGAAAAATTCCTAAAAAGGGTTCAATAGACGAAAGAAGCTCATAAATAGGCTCTGGCAACCTGCCTGTCACCTTCCCACTGACCCCGGTGACTTACTAGCCAGATGGCATAGCTCAAGTTTATCACACATGAAAGTGTTCTGCATTCCTGCCTATCTCCCCGATGGGCACCCTGATAGGAATGCACACCCCAGATCACCCATCTGAGGCCACCCCAAGACCACGGACAAACCTTCCACTCCAGACCACACCGTGCCCCTCTTGAAGGCCCCACTCCATTCCGATTATGTACTGTTATTTCTTTATTTTGGTTGTGTACGTTTAAATTCTGCCCCACAAACCTTTTCCTGCCTCTTCCTGACGCTTCTTGAAAAATTCTTTTTCTGTGCTGGAAGTTAGCAAACCTCCAACCTGCCTGGCGGATGGGGTGTGTTGTGAAGTCCATGTGGTTTGTTTGGGGGACCTCTCCAGACCCCGTCTGGGGACAATGTCATGAAATCATACAGCACTCAGCACAGCAGAGCAATCCTAATCATGGTGACACACCCGGGAGAGGAGTGTGAACCTGAGACACCTAGGTGGGAAGCTCCGGCGCTGCCTAGGGCCCCAGAAGCCAGGATGCAGCGGGCAGAATGTTTTGGGGAGCAGGTGCAGCACGCGCCATTAAAGGAGGGAAGCAAGGTGTGGAACAAGAAGTGACGTGTGCCCATGACCCAGGAGAGAAACAGGAGAGTGTGTATGTGTTGGGGGGCCATGTGTGGCCTGTGGGTGCCTGGAAAGCCGGGGAGGAGACCAGGAAACTTACAGCTCTGCTGAGGGGCGGACTCCAGTGTCGGGGGCACTGGGAGGAGGAGGCCTCTTTGTATGCAAATTTCCAAGGGAAGGAGGGTATGGTCAGGAGAACGTGGGGTGACTAAGGGGATGATTTGTGGAGAGGGTACAGTGACGTCCTGAAGGCACGGCAGAGTGCACAGGAGGAGTGTCCTGGTGGCGTGGCCTTCCCTGAGCCCGGAGGACACAGAGGCCTAGGACATCTGGCCACACTGGGCTCTCTGGGAGAACCCTGGCCTTGGCCTTTCTCAAAGCTGACAGCCAGCCAGCTGTGTAAACAGTCAGGCACTGAGCACCAGCCTGGCAGGAGGACAAGGCCGCCTCCACGGGCTGCATGTCTCCTGTCCCCAGTCTGCAGGCCCAGCAGGCCTCGACCAGCAGCCCAGGCAGAGCACACAGGGCAGGAGAGGACCCCAGGAGGCCAAGGTTCCCCGGACTGCAGACTTAAGGAGAATACAAACCTTTAGGCTTCTCTCGGTGACTAAAGAAATGGATGTTTCTAATCCAGCATTACTGGGAGGTGGGGAGGCTTGCTTAAAAATAATCATAAGCTGGGCATGGTGGCCAATACCTATAACCCTGCTACTGGGGAGGCAAGGTCAGAGTATTCTGAGTTTGAAGCTAGGCAACATGGTGAGACTTCATCTTGAAACAAAACAAACCCAAAGAGGACAAAAAAAATACTAAAGCTGGGTATGGTTGTATGTACCCGTGATCACAGCACACTGGGAGGCTGAGGCAGGAGAACTGCAAAATGGAGCCCAGATTACATTTAGAGAGAGCTTGTCTTAAAATATAAAGTTAAAGGAGAGCGGAAAGGGATATAACTCAGTGTGAAGATCCTGATTTAGGCCTCAGTCTCCCAATCATATATGTTTCTGGGGGTTTTTTGTTTTTTCATTTTTTTTGGTACCAGAGATTGAACTCACAACCTCACACTTGCTAGACAGGGGCTGGTGCCCCTGAGCTAAATCCCCAAACCTTAGTGTCTGTTTTTAACCACAGGATTAAGAAGGAAAAGTCTCTCCTAAGTGTGCTGCTGGCACCAAGCATGCCCCTCATCATGGCTCGCACCGGGGCGCACCCGGCCCTGGCTTGAGCACCAGGTGGACAGCGTGCACAGCAGTGTGAAAGTCAACACAGTGGCAACACAGAACCTGCTGTTGCTCTCTGGGTCCCCAGGGAGACCCCAGAACCCACTAGTGGTCTTGAGAACCAAGGCTGCCCTGCACCCCAAGCCCTGACTCCCTCCCTTGCTGGACTTGATGGGGCTCCCAAGGGAGGCATCTTCCTCCTCATTCGCTGGGCACGGAAACAGGGCTTCGGTTAGAATGCCACACCCGGACATGACAATTGCAAAGGCAGGTGCTGCACTTAGGTGGTGAAACCATGGCTCCAAAGGACTCACACCTCTTTCCCCTTCTCTCTCTTAGTCCTGTTAGGAGATCTGAGCGCGCAGGCTGCGCTGAGCCCAGGCTGTGGGAGGCTGAGTCCACACCAAGAGGGGTTTCTGGGCTCCGGGTGGGCGTGGGCGGCTGTGCCCCTGGGAGACAGCAGGAGTACAGGGTTCCTGCTGCACACCGCCTGGTCCTCACGCACCCCCAGCCATCTGTCAGCCCAAGCCTGGTGCCCAGGAGGGGAGCGGCCGGGCCATACCTGAGCGCCTCCAGGATGGCCCCGTGAGCCTCGTCGCGGTGCTTCATGCCCGCCAGGCTGGTGGCCCACTGCTGTAGGATGCGCTTCTTCTCCAGGTTGATGGCGTCAATTTCTGTGGAGGCCTGCAGCGGGGAGGGCACACGGGGTGAGAAGGCTGCCGCCCATGCCTTCCTTACTGTCCCCTCATTCCTCCCAGCCACATCTGTGGAGAGACCACCGGAAGCTCGACGGAGCTTCAGAGAAGCCTGGTGCTTCCATCTGTGGCTCAGTGCAAAGTCTGTGGTGCTCGGTGCTGAGGGCAGAGAGGAGGAGGAGGAGGAGGAGGACAGGGAGGAGGAAGAGGAGGAGGAGGAGGAGGAGGACAGGGAGGAGGAAGAGGAGGAGGAGGAGGAGGAGGAACATGCTGGCTGGCACCTGCCCCACACCTGACACCAAGGCAGGGCCTGGTAGACGTCATCAACAGGGGCTGAGGTCACACAGGCTGAGCACCAGTGCAGCGCCTGAGCCCTTGCCTGGCAGAGCCCATGCCTGAAGGGAGCGGCATTATGGGATTTACTCTGAGGCCACAGAGAGGTTCATTTACTCTTGGGGTACAGAGGGGTGCCGTGAGCCCAGCATGCCACTGATGACGGTATGTTCTGGCCAGGACACCGTGGCTCCTGCTGTCTCAATGTCACCAGCTGTGACCTGGGTCCAGTGGCGGCACTTCCTCCCTGTGGCTTTTGGGTTGGACGGGCCGGTACCCGGCCCAGCCTTGCCCTCAGAGTTTGCAGAGCACTTGGAACCTCCTCACGGAGCCTCCTAACCAATTATCATGACTTCAGCAAGCCGGTGGTGCTGAGCTGGCGACTCCAGTGACTGTGCACAGTGCCTGCCCATAGGACACTCCATCACGAGGTCACCGTGGACCAGCGCATTCCCAGGGAAGACACTGACATCACCGGGGAGCAAGGCAGCGTCACCCTGGAAGCTGCTCCTTAAATCATTCATCCATCGTTACTTACTACTCTGCATAGAACGGCATGAATTAGCTACACTAGGACTAACGAGGCATTTCTGCATGGGGTAAGTCACTAACGAATGTGTCTGCTGTGTGTCACCAAGCAGGGCATGCACCATACAAAAGCACTGGCAAGCCAGCGAGACGAGGCCCGAATTCAGCCGGACTCTCCCTTCTGGGCCTGTGACGATGCAAGCCTCGGGGCCCTCTCCGTGGTGCTCCCCAAGGCTGCCAACGTGCAAGTCAGGATGTGAAGATCACACTGCACTGAGTCTCCATTTTAAAAAAAGGAAATAAGAGTACATTCCGTGCAGTTAGAGTATGCAAATGATATGCCCCACTCTCCTTAGAGGGAACCGCTGGTAACTTCTCACGCCCTTAGATGTGCGGTGTGCAGGGCATCGAGTTCTGTAAACTGTCTTGCACCTTATGAAAAATTCACACACTGTGCGCATTTCCATGTCATTAAATATTGACTTTTTGCTCACGTATCCTTGTTTGTTCAACTAACACCGTGTCTCCTAACACGTGTAACACATGGGTCAGCATCGTTTTCTCAGTCAGCTTCCTTGTTCTCCTTCTGCTGTGTCCTCTGTAAGACACGTTATCTGCATGCAGGCAGGGCCACGTCCTTGGCTCGAGGTCCATGTCCACATACTGCCGGTCCGGGGAGCGTGCTGTAGGTGAGACACTGCTCTTGATGAAGACCCAGGGGCAGTCAGAGCTGGAGTGCCCGGCTTCCTGATGGTCCCTCACTTTGCAGGCCTGGAGGGCACCTACCTACCTTTTCTACTGGCCACTCACTGGGTCATCTGGGGGACATCTGAGGTGTGCCTGCCTGCCCCTGGGGGTGCTGGGAAGGAAGGCTGGGGCCTGCCCTGGGGTCACTGCTGGACAGAGGGGTGGCATCACAAATAGGCCAGTGTTTTAGCCATCTTCAGGGCCTCCTCATAGGCCTGTGGGGGTTTAGGTGTACCTGTCCCCTCCCAGGGGACCCCAGGGATGTATTGGGGGAGCCCTGCCTTTGAGGGATGGCTGATCCAGAGACGGGAGCTCATGTTCACGGGGGCCGGCGGGTGTCTGGTCACCCGGAGAGGACATCTCACCGGAGTGGACCCTCGCCTCTGGAGCAGCGCTGTGAGCTAGCATCGACCCCTCTTCTTTCTAACCTCCGCCCTGTGGTACTGCATGTTAGCCACAGAATACACATACACGCCCCCCATCTGCTATCACTTCTAAGTCTGTGTTCTCTCCCTCTCCCCACCTCAGTCATGGCGTCCCCGTATGGCGGTTTTGTCATGGGAAGGCCCACCTCAGGGCCCTTGCCCGAGTGCTTTCCACGTTTGCTGTGCCCTGTGGGAAGGGCTCTTAGCGCCAGGAGTAGGCAAATGTTTCCCTTTGGGGTTTTTTCTGGTACTTCTCTCTTCATCTAAACCTGGAATCTATTTTAGTCTATTATGAGGAAAGATTGAATGATTGACCAAGTATTGTGACAGTTTCCTCTGCTTATTTGTAACCTGTGGAATTCCCTGTCAGCCTTGGCTTGCTCTGCCGGGCTGTGGTGGCTTGCTTGCCTTTTCTTGATTCCAGTAACACATTAATTTGGCTTCTAGAGCTTTATGGGATATTTTAATATTTGGGAGGGAAGTGCCAGGGTGAGCCCCACACCCCGGTTTGCCCGGGACTCTTCTTGGTTTGTATGGAAAGTCCACATCTTAGGAAATCCTTTGGCCCCAGGCAAACTGGGACAGCTGGTCACCCTACCAGGACCTTCCCTTCCAAAGCAATTCTTGGCTAGCATCGTAATGTATTTTTCAGATAAACTCAAGAACCACTATGTCCTTCAACCCCCTTTTCCCTAGCGCCGTGGATGGAACAAAGCCTTGTATATGTGAGACAAGTGCTCTACCACTGAGCTACATCCTTAGCCTATCAAAAATCACTGTTGTTAATTTAAAAACTGCCATTCTTCCTGGAATGCATTCCAGATTGATTTTACTTCCAGACTGGTGTGCATGGGTGACTTGATGCTATTAAGTCTTCTCTTGTCCCTTTGTCCTGGGACCAGAAGTGCTGTCCCCTGATCAAATATGCTTTTCCTTCTTTCAATAAAAGCCTGTTTCCTCCACGTTACTCCTTCACATGTGAATGCAGACGGTGACTCAAGATTTAAAAGCAAAACAATTAAAAAAAAAACAGTCACAGTGTTGGCTTCCGCAGAGCTGACTCCGGTGCTGGGGGAGAGGTGGGTGCTGTCTGGGAATGCTGGCTGCCCACGGGGCAGAGAGCAGCTAGGAAGACTCCAGTCCTTCGGGGAAGGGGCTGACAGTTGGCTAAGGAACTTGCTCAGGACCCCCCAGCAAACGGATACCAGAAATGCTGGGGAGAGTGCGATCTTCACTTCCAGGAGGATCCTGCAGCCCATCCAGTGGCCGTGATCAGCTGGAATCTGCTGGAGCCCCCTGGCCCCCAGGGGATGGTGAGGGATACAGAGGCTTAAGAAGCACAGTGTGAAAGGCCCTCTCTGAACTCAGACTTGAGCTTTTCCGAGGACACAACTGGTCCTACCATGCATCCATCCACATACATGCATTGAACGGGGACCCCTGCTCCTTCTAAGCTGTAGGGCTGCCCTTACCTCGCTCACCACTTTCCTCAGAAGCCGGGTATCCTCAGCCTGGGCAACGTACTGAGCCTCCAACAAAGAGATGTTCTCTTCCAGCTGGTTGGCCCGTGTGGTGAGCTGGTCCACGTACAGGTCCTGGGGAGCAGGATGAGAAGAGACACGTCTGGGCAAGGGACACCAACCCGTGGCCCAAGGGAGCGGGACCAAGGCAGCCACCACCGCCTCCCATGGCAGCGTCAGTGATGAACCCGCACTGGGTTTGCGGAATACCTGCTTTTTCTTCTCCACCTCTGCCCGCATCCTCTCCACCTCAGCTTTCTTCACCACCTGCTTCATCACGCAGATGTCATCGCGCAGGTCCTGGTCAATGTTCTGCATGTAGAAGAGGTGCAGGGCCAGGTTCTCCATCTCCGTCTGCAGGGCCACCACTGTGGGGGAAAGGTCACTGCACATCTCCCACGGCCCAGAGCCCTCCCGTCAGCAAGGGGCAGGACCGGGAGACAGTTTATACTATGAAGACCCAGGTTCTGGCGTCAAAGAATGTACCACCTTGTTGGATGGAGATAGAGACCAAAATCTAGGCGATCCATGTCCACTGTTGCCAACAACTGTCTCACCTTCTACCACACACCAGAGATGCCCCCACCTTGGCCTAAGGATGCCCCCATAATGCCTGACGATAAGCCTCGTGTCCACTTTATAGATCTCTTACTGGCTAAAGGGCTCAGAGCGTAGAGAGCACACTGAGTCACGCTGACTCGGCCCGCGAGGGTAGGGCTCTGCCCCGGGAAGGGCCTGCGGAGGCAGCTCAGGTCTCTAACAGCAGATTTTCATCAGTCCCAGATGACACTGAACCCGACTTCCTTTTAGTAAAACTCACATGAGACTGATGTATCACAGCCCGCCTGGCCAAGTCAGCAAGAGCTTGTTTCAAAATAAAAAAGTTGCAAGGTGGTCCCAGCGCTGGGGAGGCTGGGGTCGGGGGGATTGCTGTAGGTTCAGGGCCAGCCTGGGCTCCATGGTGAGTTCACGGCCAGCCTGCACCACATGGCAAGACTCTATCTCGAAAAACCAAAAAGCAAAAAGAAAAACCCATTTGTGCTGTATTCATTTAAAATGTTAGAAAAAGTCAGTCCATCCTTTTTGATGAGTTGTGGGCCTCTATTATGGGCTGGCAAGAAACTAGGAAATAGCAGTACTTCCTGTTGGGTGGTTGAGTATCAGATCCCAGGATTATATGGGTGCTTTTGAACATTTTAGGGACTTTTCTGATATGAACAGTAATGATTACATAACAGCAAAAGACCAGATAGAAAATAAAATCAGCAGAGTTTTTGTAAACCGAAGTTTCCAATGTGTAAAAAATCCTTTCTATTCATTAATTTTCCAGATACCCTGGAGTATCATTCTCCATGGAATGGGAGTCACTTAAAATATGTAACAGCGTGCTATTCGGAATTAGTTGTAAGGGCCAGGAATATAGCTCAGCTGCCTGGAAATGCAACGTGAGTTTGATTCTTGGTATCCAAAAAAAAAAGTTGTAAATGAGTTAGTGTGCTGAGCAAATTGAGTGATACCATTTTCGTAAAGCTGTTCATATGAATAATAAATACTCATAATGAGAAAGGAAAAAAAAGTACCAGCATATAGCTCAATGGTGGAACATCTGCCTAGCGTTCATGAGACCCTGGGGTCAACTGCCAGCACCACAAAACAAATATACAAGAAAAAAAAAAAAAAAAAAAAACCTGAGAGAAATGTTTCTAAAAATAAGACATCCAGCCAGGTGCAGTGGTGCATGCCTATAATCCCAGCACTATGGGGTGGGGGACTGAGGCAGGAGGATCACTGGTTCAAGCCACACAGTGACTTAGTGAGACTTCATCTCAAAATAAAACACATAAACAGAGGCTAAGGATGTAGCTCAGTGCGAAGGCCCTGGGTTTGGTCCTCAGTACTGAAACAAACATCACTGCGCAGCTTCGGGCAGCAAACAACCTCGCTCCTGAGTGGCGAGTGTTCCGGGTGGGGCTGCGTGGGCCAGGGAAGTAGAGGAGGGTGGGGGTGTTCTGCTCCTCTGCACACAGCTGACTCTTGCTCCGGCTGCTTTACGATTTTCTTTCTTTTGTTGCTTTTAGCTCGTTTGACTAGGACGAGTCTGGAGCAGTTTTCCTCCTCTTGTTCTCCTCTTGTGCTTGGGAGCTTCTGGGAGCAATGGGTTCACAGCTCTCCAACCGCGACTCCCAGAAATTCTCCCTGTCCTCCCTGCCCATCCCTGTCCCGATCTCTGCCATCCCTGCCTGTGAGGCCCCGTGGAGGAGCACAGCTCCCGAGGACCTGTCTCTCTCTGGTCCGGTCTCTCAGATTCCTTTTGGGCAGTTTCCAGCCGCTACCCCCAGGCGCACTGTGACTACTATTTAGGTGTGCAAATGCTGTAGGGAAGTGTGTGCCCTCCAGCTCTGTGGGACGCGCCTGCTGATTGGTCTGCAAGGAGACACAGCATTTGCTCTGCCGCCAAAGCCCTGTCCCTCAGCACCTGGCGCCAAAGCCCTGCCCCTCAGCACCTGGCGATCGGACTGTACTTGCACACCAGCCTGAGAGAGGCGACTAATGTCAAATGAGGTCACGAGAGAGGGCCTGTAAAGAGAGATCGAGGCGCAGACACATGCAGAGTGGTGACCTTGGGAGGACAGTGTCCACCAACCAGGCAGAGGCCCTGGGGGAGCCAGCCCTGCTGACTCCTTGATCTCAGACTTCTGGCCCCCAGGATTCCATGAAAACGAAGTTCAGTTGTTTACAGCTGTCCAGTCCCGGTCCAGCAGCCCAAGCGGGCTAGAGCACTCTCTCACCTAACTATGCAAGAAGGTTCATTTGCTCACTTCCTCAAGGGCACTGAGTTCAGCCCCTCTTCTCTACTGGTTGAATAACTAGAAAATTAGTATTTCAAATATTCTTTTAAGTTGCTATCCTTTGGACTATTAATAAACATAAACCTTTTTTTCATGGTTTGGTCCCAGGGGTCTTACAGTTTTTGAATTTCCTGCCCATCTCCTTGGCCACTCTCCATTTTCCTGCTGGGATATTACTCTTTTTTCTTTTTGAGACAGGGTCTCACTATGCAGTTCAGGCTGGCCTTGAGCTCACTTTGTAGCTCAGGCTGTTCTCGAACTCACAATGATCCTCTTGCCTCAGCCTCCCAATTGCTGGGATTACAGGCATGCACCACCACACCTGACTGTTCTTTTGTTGACTTGCTCCTGAGAGCTCTTTGTGTAATAAAAACAAGCAGAATTTGATTTTGCACACAGTGGGAGTCTGTGATCACAGTACATGTGGCAAAGGGAAGATTATCAATAGCCTAGCAAGAGAGTCCTTCCTCCTCTCCTTCTGCCTCCTCCTCCTCCTTTTTTCTTTCTCTTCTTCCTTTTTTCCTTACCCATTTTCTTCTTCCTCCTCCTTTCCCTCTTCTCTTTTTAGACATCTCACTTTGGTCATCCTGCCTCAGCCTCCTAGAGTGCTGAGAATATAGTATGCATCACCATATTTGCAGGTGAGCCCTTCGAAAGCAGTGTGTTCCCTCCAGCTTGCTGCAGAGAACCAATCTCCGAGGGTGGACGGGAACAGACACGGATAAACTCTCTGGAGGAACATGGTGGGGGCTCCAAGAGGGAATGAGCACAGCCCTTGTGGCCCTCGGCAAGGGAGTGGGACCCGGCCTGCAGGGACAAGGGACTGAGTTCTGCCAATGACACGAATGAGCTGGACAACGAAATTGAAGTAACAATAACCTACTAACCAAGCAAAGCCCAGGTCCAGACAGGCTCACTGCTGTATTCTACAAAAATTTCAGGGATGTTCTAACACCACTACTCCTCAAGTTTGTTTGTTTGTTTGTTTAATGAAATTGAAAGGAGAGTACTCCAAAGTCATTCCTGGAAGCTACCATTACCCTGATTCCAAAACCAGACAAGTATCCAACCAAAACAGAGAATCGCAGACCAACTTCTTTAACAAATATGGATACAAAAATCCTCAGCAAGATACTGGCAAACAGTCTTGTGCTCTGGGTCAATGATTTGGGGACAACAATATGCAATGTATGTACCATTGTTGTCCCCCGATTGACGTGTTTTGAAATTTTGTTGTAGTTTGGTTATTTTCTTCTTCTTTTTCTTTTTGTTTTAATCCTTGAATAAAACGGATTTAAAAAAAAAGATATTGCAAACAAAGATACTGCAACAAAGACTGCAACAAACCATGAAAAAGATCACACATGACTGGCCAAGTAGGCTTCAGGGAAGAAAGAATGGTTCAACATATGCAAATCAATAAATGCTATTCATCGCATAAACAGAAGGAAGGATGATCATCTCAGCAGACACATAAAAAGCCTTTGACAAAACCCAACATTCTTTTATATAAAAACTCTGATAAAAAGGTATAGAATGTCTTTACCTCAACATGATAAAGCCATTTATAACCAGCCTACTGCTAACATCATATTAATGAGGAAAACTGAGAGCCTTCCCTGTAAAGTCAGGAACCAGGCAAGGATGTCTACTATTACCACTGCTGTTCAGTATAGTGCTTGAAACACTAGATCAATTAGGCAAGAAAAACAAACAAAAGGAGTATGTATAGGAAAGGAAGAAGTCAAATTAATTATCATTATTTGCAAATTACATGATTCTCTGCACAGAAAATCCCAAAATATCTTCCAAATAGCCACCAAAAGACTCTTGGAGTTAATAACCTCATTCAGTAATTTAGCAAGATAAAAAACCAACACACAAGAATCAATAGTGTTTCTCTACACTAATAATGAACTCATGAAAAAGAAATTAGGGAACATACTATCCACAATAGCACCAAACAAAAAAAATCAAATTAGAAATTAATCTAATTAAGGAAGTAAAAGATCTCTAAAATGAAAGCTACAGAACTCTGAAAAAGGAAATTGAAGAAGATATCAGAAAATGAAAGGATATTCCTCATTTTTGGATAAGCACAACCAATATAATCAAAATTGCAAGAATTTTTTTAACAGAACCTTAGTTGCACAGAAAATAGTTCCAAATCAATGAATGAGATCATATAAAATAAAAAAAGCTTTTGCAATTCTTCCAAAATTAATATACAGATTTAACATAATCCCAGTTGAAACATGAGTAGTATTTTTCACAAACTGAGAAAGCAATCCTAAAACCAAAAAAGACTCAGAATATCAAAAGCAATCCTGGGTAAAAAGAGCAAACTGAGAGACAGCATTGTCCCAAAGTTATATTATAAAGCTACTGTGTTAAAAACAGCATGGTACCAGCACAAAAAACAGACATGAGGATCGATGAAAAAGAATGGAGGATGTAGAAATAACCCCAAGTATGTCCAACTATTTGATCTTTGACAAAGGAGCCAAAAACACAGACTGGAGGAAAGATAGCCTCTTTAGTAAGTGGTTTTGGAAAAACTACCCATATGCAGAAGATTGAAGGTAGACCCATATCTCTCACCATGTACTAAACTTTAATTAAAATGACTTAAAGAACTAAATGTTAAATCAGGAAAACTTAGCCAAAGGGAAGATGAAATAAGCAAAACTCTAGGTTTAGGCAAGAACTTTTGGAACAGAACCCCTGTTCCACAGGAAATAGCTCCAAGATCAACAAATGAGGTATATCAAATTAAAAAGCTTTTGTATAGCAAAAGAAACAGCCAGCAGAGTAAACTGACAACTTACAGAATGGGTTCCTCAGACAGAACACTCACATCTAGAATACTCAAAGAACTCAAAACGTAAGAACCTCCAAAATTAAAAAAGTGGGCAACTGAAGTAAACAGACACTTCTCAGAAGAAGTACAAATGGCTAATAAGTACATGAAGAAATGTTTAACATTTCTGATTATTAAGAAATACAAATTAAAACAACACTAAGACTCCATCTTACCCCAGAAAGAACAGCTGTCATCAGGAAATCAAGTAGAGCCAATGCCAGTGCCCACCTGGGCCCCTCACCAAGCCAAGAGGACGTGGGAAGCATGTGCCCACCCCCAGTTAGCACCCCTGCCCTTCTAGCCCCATGCTGAAACAGGAGGACCTAGAGCCAATGTACCCTGGGTTTTCCATGACATAGGGCAACAGAGGCAACAACCAACAGACTGTCCTGATCAAAGAAAACAACACCCAGGAGGACAGGTTCACTTCAGGATTGAAGTGATATCCTACCACAGAGACAGGGTAAGAGACGACCTTAGGAGATGGGTTTGCAGAGGGTGAGAGCTAAATGGGGATCTCCTGGGGTCCCCTGGGAGGCCTTGGCTCAGACCAGGAAAGCCATGAGGCCTGCGTTGTGTTGTGATTACTAAACTAGTCCACGGATTGATTTAGCACAGTCCTGGGTGTGGATGATGGGAAAGCCTGCCCTGGGTGTGGGTGGCACCACCCAAAAGGTGGGCAGCCTGGCGGGCATGAAAGGGAAGGTGGTGTCTTGGCTCCTGCTGCTGCTTGCTGCCTCCTGCCTGCGCTGTCCTGCCATGGATTGTTTCTCCTCCGTGACGCCTCTCTGCCATCCTGCCCTGCTTTGGAACCAATTGAGTATTGATTAAAGTTCTCCAAAGTGGGAGCTAAAATGAACCTTTCCTCCCTTAACTTTGGGTATTGGGTATTTTGTCTCAGTAATGAGAAAACTAACTAAGACGGGGGTGTTGGTGACTAGTTCCTAGGGTTTGTCAATAACCAGTTAACTTTAATGCCACTTTTGTGGCTGAATTTACATTACAGCCAATGTGATATGGTAGTGGCTGGCAACTGGTTTTTTTCTCTAGGCCAATGACTAGGTTGCCTGGGGGTCATAAACAATATGGTCTAAAAGAGTATCACTGAAAGTAAAATTGCTCAATAAAGAACTTAGCAATTTTGTGTGTGTGTGTGTGTGTGTGTGTGTGGTTGTGGTGGTCCTGGGGATTGAACTCAGGTCCTTCTGTGTGCTAGGCAAGCAACTCTACCGCTGAGCTAGATCCCTAGCCCAAACTTTGCAAATTTAAAGAAGAGATCACTAATCAGATAATGACCTTATGAAACAAACGATCTGCAAGTCCACAGGAGACACTAAAAAGTAGCTAGTGGAGCTACAGAAAGGATGCAGAACATGAGTCCCCAGCGTAGAAAAGAGTGACAGTTTGTCTTAGTTAGTTTTCTTGTTGCTAAGACAAAATACCTGATGCCTACACCTAAAGGAGGAAAGGTTTATTGTAGCTTACACTTTGTAGAGGTTTCAGTCCATAATTGCCTGGCTTCACAGCAGAGTGTCAGAGGGACACAGCAGAGGAGAAACAGTCCATGGCAAGCAGGTAAGAGACAGCCAAGGAGCAGGCGGCGGCAGTGGCAGCAGCCAACCTGCCACCCCTCTGTCCCTTTCCATTCCATTCAGGCTGTGAGTGTTGGTTGATGCTACCCACAACCCAGGCAGGGCTTCCCATTATCCCGACATCGCACCTTCCTACACATTAACATATCCTTTTGCAACCACTTTGAAACTCCTCACCTATGACTGCATGGAGCCCTGGGGGGACAGCTAGATACCAGCCATAACAGAGTTTGTAAGAAATCCGGAGATTTAAACATGAAACCCGAGAGATTTGAAACATGATTGAAAGTCTGGGTAGTCCTAGAGGACAGAGCTGAGGTCAATGATGCAATAGACACCTTAAAAACAACAAAGGAGCAGGAAGATGGATTCAAGAGCGCCTAGGGACTCAAAAGGGACTGATGAGGAATTGAAATCAGTGGAAACTCAGAAGACAAGGCAGGCCTAAAAACCTACTTACACAAGTGATAGCAGAAAACTTTCCAGACACAGAAAAAGAATTTAACATGCAGATAAGTGAAGTATGTACAATCACAAATAGCCACAATCAAAAAAAAAGAAAAAAAACAACCATTCCATACTATATAGTACTTAAGATACCAGCCAGGTGTGGTGCCACAGGCCTGTAATCTCAGAACTGGCAAGGCAGAGGCAGAAGGATCATTCTGAGTCCAAAGGCAGTCTGGGCTAAATAGCAAGACCCTGTCTCAAAACACAACAAACATTTTAAAAGCCAATAATTAAAATACCAGAAATATAACACAAGAACAGAATTTTCAAGCCTGTAGAGGAAAGCAACAAATCGCATATAAAGGAAAACCCATCAAAATTACAACAGATTTCTCAGCACAAACCTTAAAGGCAAAGAGAGCATGGAAAGACGAGAAAACAGCTTCCAACCTAGACTGCTACATCCTGCAAAATTATCTTTCAAAATTGATAGAGAGGTCAGATACTTCCATGACAAGAAACCTAAAGAAATTCATGGCAATCAAACCAACACACCAAAGACTTCTCAAGTCTATCCCAAGGAGGTGATGAAGTTAACAATGCCAAAAGGTCTAATAAAATGAATACATCATGTAGGGCTAGCAGTTAAGTAGAAGGGGAAAAAAGGAAAACAGCAACAGGAAATTAATATAATGACAGGAATAAGTTGATACCTATGTGATCAATGTAATTGTACTCAATTCACCAATCGAAAGACACAGATTAGTAGAATGTATCAAGAAAGAAAATCCAATGATATGGTGTACACAACAAACATATTTAACACACAAAAACATTCAGTGACTAAAAAATCAAAGGATGGAAAACAATATTCCATACAATGGGAACCTGAACATAAGCAGAAATAGCTATTCTATTTTCAAACAAAGTGAATTTTAAGCTAAAGCTGATTAGAAGAGGCACACAATTACGTATTGGTTAATGGAACTATTTAACGAGAAGAGATAACAATTGCAAACATTTATGCACCAAACCATGCTGTAGCCAACTTTATGAAACAAACTCTAATGGACATAAAAGATCAGATAAACATCAATACAACTGTAGTTAGGAATTTCAATACCTCACTATTACAAACAGACAGACCAACTTTAAAAAATCAATAAAGAAATATCAGACTTGAACTAAATCTTTGAAGAAACGAATTTAATAGATATATATAGTGTTCCACCCAGAAAAATCAGAATACACATTCTTTTTGGCTGACTTTCACCAAAAAACCCCACACACTAGCTAATAAATGCAAAACAACTGAAATTTTACCATGTGTATTATCAGGTCATAGTGCAACCAAACAAAATAGCAACAAAGACTATTCAAATACAGAAAAATCAAACAACACACTCCTGAATAATCAATGTCACAGACAAAATTAAGGAAGAAATGAGAATGTTCCTAGAATTAAATGATAATGCAAGTACAATATATCAGAACTTGCAGACACAATGGAAGTAGTCCTGTGAAGGAAGTTTATAGCAGTGAATGCTCCCATCAGAAAAACAGAACAAGTCCAAATGAATAACTAACAATGCATCTCAAGATCTTAGAAAAACAAGAATGATCCAAACCCAGAGCTTGCACAAGGAAGAAAATCATATAGATCAGATCAGAAATTAATAAAAAGGAGACCAAAAAAACAATATGAAGAATCAGTGAATCAAAGAGTTGGTTCTTTCAAAGAACAAACAAAATCAATAACCCATAGCCAATCTTACCAAAAAAAGATATAAATTAATGCAAATAGAAATGAAAAAAGTAAAATCACAATGGGCACTGCCAGAATCTAGAAAATTATTAGCTACTGCTTCACAAACATATACAACCAAATAGCTGGAGAACTCAGAAGAAATGGTGAAATTCCTAGATACATATGAGTTGCCAAAACTGAACCAATAGGACAAAAATCTTGAACAATCCAACAAAAGGTAATCAAATTGAAGCATTAATTTAAAAAGAAAAACTATCAATTAAGAAAATCCCAGGACCTTGGAGAGTCACAGCCAAATTTTACAAGAACTTCAGAGATGGTCTAATGCCAATACTCCTCAAACTTTTTAATGAAATTGAGAGATAGTGAGTACTACTAACTCATTCTTGGAAGATAACATTAGCCTGATCCCAAAACCAGGCTAGCATCCAACCAAAAAAGAGAACTATATGCCAATTTCTCTAATGAACGTAGGCGCAAAAATCCTTAACAAGGTACTGGTAAACAGAATGCAACAAATCATCAAAAAGATAGTACACTATGACGAATAAGCTTCATTCTAGGGATACAAGGATGGCTCAATATACAAAAATCAATAAATTTAATTCACAAAAGAAAATCACATGATCATCTCAATAGACACTCATGCTTTGGTCAAAATCCAACATCCATTCCTGATAAAAACTCTGAAGAGAGTAAGTATAGAAGGTCTTTATCTCAGCATGATTAAAAACCATTAATGACCAAGTTACTACTGACATCACATTAAGCTGGGGAAAATTGAAAGCTTTCCCTCTAAAATCAGTAACAAGACAAGGATATTCACTAGTAGCACTCCCATTCAACACAGTCCTTGAAACATTAGGCAGAGCAATCAAGCAAGAGAAAGAAATCAAACAGGTGTGTATAGGAAAGCAGAAAATCAAAGTGTCATTATTTGCAGATGGCATGACCCCCTACTTACAAAACCCAAAAAACTACCAAAATACTCTTAGAATTGATAACTACATTCAAGATGCAAATTAAACATACAAAAATCAATTGCATTCTCCTCCTGTGAGTCAGTGCCACGTGTGGGCTGACTAGGGGAGAGCCAGACGCCAGGCCTCTCCTATGAGTCGGTGTCATTCACAGACTGCAGGAGAGGAGGACAAGAAGTCAACAAGAAGCTAAGATCTCCTGTGAGTCAGCACCATGCACGGGCTGACTGGGAGAAAGCCAGATGCTAGCCTATTTGATGCACTGGCAGAGAGACAAGAAGAGCCAATGTTCCTCCCCCTCCCCAGCATAAGCGATCAGCTGATCCTTACAGCCTGTGATAATAGCTAATGAAGTAAAATACAACTTAATGCTTGTAGTGTTTAGTGTTTCACTGACTTTTCAGGCCTAAAGCTGATAGTCTAATCATCAGTTAAGAGGATAACAATATGCAGTGTAGTATATATGGGAGAGATCTCCTTCTGAAGGTGGTACCATAGTTAATTCCCTATTATCTTGTTTCAAAATCCTGTATCATTCTCATTGTTTTGTTTGGTTGGGTTTTATTCTGTTTTATCTTGTTTGATTTTATTATAAATGATGACATAGTCAGCTGTTTCAAAAATAACAAGATATATTATGGTAGCCATTTTAGATTTATTATTATCTTGTTTTGAAGTCCTGCATTACATTCATTGTTTTGTTTTTATTGACTCTATTGTGTTCTGTTTTGTTTGATCTTACTATGTCTGAAGGTATGGGCAGCTATTTTGAAGACAGTAAGAGGCAATATAGTAATCATTGTTGATTTCCTATTATCTTGTTTTGAAATCTTATGTCACTTACACTGTCTTGTTTTGAGTGGCTTTATTTGTTTTATTTTGCTTGATTTTATTCTCTTTAAAATAAAACTTTAAAAATTTTAAAAATCAATAGCATTCTTGTACATTAGTAATGAACCTACTGAAAAAGAAACACCATTCACAATAGCACCAAGAAAGATTAAACACTTAGGAAGTAACCTAAGTAAGAAAGTGAAATATCTCTACAATGAGAATGACATTGCTCTGAAAAAAAATTGAGGAGGATATCAGAAAAAAGAAAGATACATCCTGTTCCTGGATAGGCAAAGCCAACATAATCAAATTGGCTATAGCTCCAAAACTGATATACAGATTTAATGCAATCCCAATCAAAATATTAATGCCATTTTCCATAGAGCCAGAGAAACATAGAGCCATATAAAATTTATATGGAATCAGAAGAGCTCTAGAACAGCAAAATCAAGCCTGGGTAACAAAAGTAAAGTAGGTAGCATCACAATCCCAGTTTGGAAGTTATATTACAATGTTACGGTGATTAAAAGAGCATGGTACTGGCATAAAAACAGACACGTGTATCAGTGGAACAAAAGAGGTAGAAACAACCCCAGGTACATACAGCTATTTGATCTTTGACAAAGGAGCTAAAAACATACACCGGAGGAAAGATAACCTCAATAATAAATGATGCTGGGATAACTATCTGCATACAGATTGAGTCTAGATCTGCATCTCTCAAGTATGCATCAAACTAAAAGAAAAATACCCCAAAGCCAAGTAGGGTTCACTTCTGGAACTTTGGAATCATTTGCCATAAGTGATCTACAAACTTAACATATATGTTAACAAATTAAAGCAGAGGAAAAACTTCCTGGGTGGAAGCCAAATGGGTGTTTGATAAAACCTATCCATCCCAAACCAAGGCGGAAGGCGAGTTCTTCAGACATCTGGCAGAAATCACAGGAAACTCACTCTGTGGAAAACAAGGGCCTGATAGCTTCATCGGGGCGGGATGAGGGTGCAGCCGGTGGGGTTTGAGAGCCCAGCACAGTGAGAAAACGTGGAGCACAAACGCGATATGGATTTGGAAATGAGCTGTTGACGCTGTCACCTGCCTTAGGGACACAGCTGACACCTAGAAGAGCCATGACAACTAAGGAGAAGCTGGTAGAAACACCTGTAGAAGAAATCAGGAAAGTACCAGGATACCAGGTTATAGTTTTTTCCACCCGCACAGTGCCCAGTTAAGAATTGTAATTTTTTAAAACCTCTCATCCGTAATAGCTGTAACAACTTCAGAAAACAGTTGCAGGATTCATAGGACTAAGCCCAAGAAGAAGTGTAGAGAAAACCAATCAAACTTCACGTCAGGACACAGAACAGATTTAATAGACAGAGCGGCCTGGCCCAGGAGATTCATAACATGAAAGCATCATTTCTCTCCAAATTAAAAGTACATCTAATACAATTCTAATCAAGATCCATAATGGGCTGTTTAAACTTCTTTAAACTTTTAGTTTAGTAGTATACGTGTGTAGTGCATACTGTTTACATTCTTTGTGGGAATTTGGTACATGTGTATAATGCACCCCAACTCCTTTATTCATCCCCCATCTCTCTCCCCTTCCTCTTCCTCCATCTCTCTCTCTCTCTCTCCCTCTCTCTCTCTCTCTCTCTCTCTTTTGCTGTTTGGTACCAGGGATTGAACTCGCGACCTTGCGCTTGCCAGGCAGACGCTTATGCTGCTGAGCTAAATCCCTGGCTTCCTCCATCTCTTGATACCTCTTTCTACACCAGCTAAGGCTACACCAAAAAACCCACTTTGGCTAGATGAAGACCCTTCCTTCCTAGACAGCTGGGACTTGAAGGAGACACTGTGACTCGTGCCTCTGATACACATTCTTTGCTGCAGAAAAGGCCTATGAATTTGGAACCTTAGTAGACTGCAGGGACAAGAAAGACGTTTCACCAAACATGAGATCCTGAAACCATAAAAAGCTCATAAACTGAAGGAAATGATCACTGTGTCAAAGTGTGAAGCTATGATTGCTACCCAGCAGGAATTACATGAACTGTCACATTAAGCTTGCAAAATGTGGAGCTTCTACTTCTGCAGTTAGTATTACTTTAGGGCGTGACTTTAGCTAACATACTTGCCTTGTTAATGCTGCCAATGGTGTTAACCTGTCTAAATTTGACAATTATCTGGAAACAACCATCATCATTATTGGCTACAGCTTCAAGATGGCCAAAAACGATAGAAAAGGAGGAGGTCAGCTGTTTGGCCTCCCGAAGGCCAGAGCCAAGGCCTAAGAGCAGATCGCTGCTGTCTATCGAGGCCAGCACAAGCTCCTGGGCATTCCTAGCAGCCGGGGACTTTAAAAACAAAAACTGGGTGGATTGTTCCAGGAGAGAGGAGTGATGCTGAGCATTCTCTGGCCCGTGACCCACACTGCTGTAACTATGGCCATAATACAAAGCAGCGACTAGCGAAGCCCATGGAGGAGTATGCCAGGGCACAAGCACGTCCTTCCCTGTTCAGGGCTGTGCTAAGCATAACAAACAGCTCACACGTGCTCTAAATGCCCACGCGTGGAAAGAACTGGCTATCTCCGAGGAGACGGAAGCAGTGACCGGGAAGGAAGCTGTAGGGAGACCGCATCGTTTTCATTCATGAATATATTACACATGAACATATGAATATATTACCTGTTTTTTTAAAACTGCAAATGTTTATGATGAGCTTGTGAGAACAGATTGGTCAGAGCAGGAATAACTTTATGAAGTTTCAACAAAATGTCTGCAGTCTTTTATCCAAATTGGTGGCTCGCACTGCCAAATTGGTAGCGTACTTGACTAAGAGCCCTTCAGGACATAATTCCCTTGAACTAATGAAATGCCACAGGTTTCCAGGGACAACAACTATTAAAGCCAGTATTGAAATAAATTGAACCTAAAAGTAGATTTTTTTTGTCTTTTGTGTTTTTGAGGCAAGGTCTCACTATGCAGTTCAGACTGGCCTTGAATTCACTTTGTAGACCAGGCTGGTCTTGAACTTGCAATGATTTCCCCTGCCTCAGCCTCCCAACTGCTAAGATTACAGATGTGCACTACCATGCCCAGCTCTAAAAGTTGATTTTTGAGTCACAATATTCCAAATGACAAATCAGTGTTTTTTTTTTAAGTTAGCGAGACAAAAAAAAAAAAAGAGGAGGAAAACAACAGAACATACTGAGGCATATCCAATTATGTTGTTTCATTTAAAATGTAATAATATTGCATCATAATATATTAATAATACACAATATTGAAAATGTTTCATCAAATAACTAACTGCTCTGGGGACTCAGAGAACCTCTCTGGTTGGCACTGTCTGGCCAAGTGTGACCGAGGCAGGACTTGAAGGTGACAAGAGTTGAACAGAAGAGGATGAGGCAGTCAGGACAAAGCAAGAACAGCCCGAGCCACCAGAGTAATTCTCAAAGTGGAGTCAGTAACATCAACATAGCATTGCGGAAATGTTGCCGGGTCAGAATTTCAGAGGTGTGGACGAGAATACCCATTTGTATCCAGCTCCTAATTAGCTCAATGCTTAGAAAAACTTGAGAATTTCTAACTCCATGTAAATATTCTCTGTGACCCCTGGATTTATACAGCAGAGATGCTACACAATGACTTTACAGGGAAAAAAGAAAGCAGTGGTCAGATCCAGAAAGGAAAATGGAGAAGTGGCGACATGCAATATTCAATCAGAGATCAGCCACATCACCTGTACTTAATGCCATTAAAAACACTCGTACTTTCAGTAAACACAGAGTACTTTGCTGCTGTGTCAAAAAAAAAAAAAAAAGGAATTAGAAATTTTCCATCCCATTTTTTGAGTGTTAGAGAATTTCATGTCTTTGAATTCTAGAAAAACACCAGAAAGGCGACATCACTAGATACATTCAAATCTCTTTGTTTAAAGTGAAGTTAAATGTGCTTTGAAACTGTTTCTTGTACTGCAAAGGCTGTTTGTGACACTGACCTTCGCTCATGCTACCTTCTCTCATCTGTGTGTTCCACACCTGTGTCATCACTAATGCAATTTTAAGATAGAAAGTTGCACACAATAACCATCAATTCTTGAGATTTTAGACTCATATTGCCATGAATTGTTTCCAAAACAATCTGTGGCTCTCATAAGGATTGTGTTAATATTTAATATATCCTGACTATAATTTTATTCCAAAATGTCATGGTTCACAATGTTATGCCGAAATACTGAAATCTCATTGCAAAAATTATTTCATGAGATGCAAGGGTTTTTTTTTAGTTGATCCAGGGAGATAAGCTGGGAGACCCCATGCCTTTAAGGAAACCCTGGTTCTAGTCAATACATGTTAAGATTGCAGAAAATGCACAACGGCAAAAACCAAAACAAAGAAGCGAGAAACAACGGGTGCCTCGCCTTCCCAAGCGGGGCAGAGGTGCAGACTGGCTGGTCTCCTCAGGGCATCTGCTGCCTCGGCTGCCGGGGCTCCTCCTGCCCCACAGCCTGCGGTGTATCTTCCTTCGCCCTCAGAACGTGGAGACCTCCCCAGCTGTGTGCAGGTGTGCTCACGTTAAACTCCACCTGCCCACCGTGAGTCCTGCTAGCCTAAGGCCTGTCCTTCCTGATGTTCTGCCATGTCCTTAGGTGTCGCTCTTCCCTATGGAGGCTGATGACAAGGACTTTCACAGCCTGCAGAAAATATCCAACATCCGGGGGTTGCTATTCTGAGGATTCCTCGAGGCTTTTCAGCCCACAAACCCCATCTTCCCCAGTATTCACTGGCCTGCTCTGTCATCTTTGGGGTGGGAGTGGGGGGCTGTGTTTTTTAACTCCAGGTGTCCTTCCTCACTGTCGTCCTCATTTCCAAGGCAGTGTCCCCGAGATCTCATGCAGACGCCCACTGGCATTCCCCACTCAAGCCTGCTGCTCTGCCTGCCGAGCCCAAGGGCGCTCTGGTAACCCCCATTTTGATGTCAAGGCTCTGCCTCCCTCCAGGTGAGGTAGGTGACCACGGGCATTCTTGAGGGTTGGAGTGCTAGGTGTCACCTAAGGCACAGGGCAGTAGCAGCAGCCCCCGAGGACAGTGCTGCCCACAAGTGAGGTCTTTGGAGCTGAGAAGGGAGACCCAGTGCTAACTGCCACCACCCTTCCCTGGCCAACAGCTTCTGCTCCTGCCCAGTCCTGTGCACGCCTGGAGAAGGAAGCTGTCCTGAAGACTTACGCCAGCACAGGGACACAGGGACACTGTTGCCCCCCCTGGCCTGTTGATAAGTCTGCAGGCAACGGTGCTCAGGTCACTGGGGTCCACTTCACAAGGGAGCCACTAGTCAGGAGAGGGTTCGGGGCTGCGAGCCCCGCCTCCCTCTCCTTGCCCTCAGCTATGGATGCTGGCATGCACTCCCCACGCTCTAGAGCTGCACAGGACAAACTCCTGCTCATCCCTGAGGGCCCAGCAATGTTCGCTCACAGCAGCACAGCAAACGAGTCCGGAAAATCCAAACCCTCTGCTGCATTTCTCAGGGTCCGCTGTGCCCTTTTCCAGGACAGCAGGATGCACATCTGATTGCGTTTGCTTCTAGATTGCTTTAGAGTATTTTCCTACAGTGTTGGCAGTAGAGTCCACGAGGAAACATCAAAATGCATCAGGCCTGACGTCCGGGGGAAGTCTCGGGAGGAAACACCCCCAGCCCCACGCTGCTCTGCGCTCTGGCTTCGAGGATGTGGCTTCGGTGGGGGCGCTGCCTGCAGTGTGGGGCAGCTCCTCAGCCTCCCCACCCAAGCTACCTCTTCCCATGAGGCTGCTGGGCTGGGGCTGCAGGCCCAGCCTTTGTGAGCCTCAGCGTGGCCTCCTGCGCTGGCCCAGACAACTGCAGGCCCCGCTCTGCGCTCTCTCTGCACTTGCGCAGACCTTCCACGCCACCCGCACTGGAGTTTTGTGTCTGCACCAGACTGTTACTGTGGTGGGTTCTGGCCTTTGCTGTGTTGTCCAAGTATATGCATTTTAAGATATTTATAGGAATTCCTTTCCCAAAAAATAGAACCCTTCCAGACACACATTTTGCTTTGCTCGGTGCCCCACAACGGCGGAGGGACACATGGGGGGGGGCTGCACACTGGAAAACACAATGCCCGGGGCACACAATGCCCGGGGCACTGGCTGCCTTACGTTTCTTCTGCTCCTCGTTGGCGGCTGCCCAGGTCTTGCTGTAGAGCTCACGCACCTCCTGCAGCTCCTCTTCCTTCTGTCGCCTCTCGTTGGCAATGATGGAGTGGCGGTCCTGGCTCTTCCCTAGCTGCATCTGCAGGCGAGCCAGGTGCTGCTGGACCCCGTAGAGGTTCACACCCAGCTCCTGATGCTGGGCTCGGCTTTGCTTGTTGGCCACCTCCTGCACCGGAGAGAGAGAAGCAGGGTCAGTGGACAGACTGCGCCCAAGCTGGCGGGGAGATGACGGAGCCCGTACGCACCAGCTCTTGAAGCTCCAGCTTCAGCTTGTCTATCCGGCGGTTCAGGTAGCTCTTCAGGGCCGCCTGGAATCTGACCATCAGGGGCTGCGGTGACAGAAAACCATGTGGCGAGTCCAGACCCGCCAGGGCCGAGCTCATGAGTGAAGGGACACAGAGGCAATGCCCACACTGGGCACTCCCCACTTCTCTCGGAGATGCAAATTCAAGACACCTCATGGTTCCATCATCCCGGGCACTGCAGAGCTAAGTGTATAGTTTTTCAGAAGGACAGTGAACTAGTTGGTCATCTGAATTTTACCAGAGCCCAGAGCGTGGTGGTGAGCAGTGGCCAGGGTGCCAGCATTGAATGGGCACCCAGAAGATTTGCTAAGGCTCCTTCCCACACCACCAGGAGGACCACAGCTTTCCTAACAGGCAGCTCCAACCAAGGACCCTTTGCTACTTGCCAAGGCTGGGACAAGGAACTGCAGCCTGGTTGGTGTTCTCAAGGCAGCGGCCCCACGCGCCTTCCACATTTGACAAGGTTCGGAGACATCTGTGATTGTCACCACAAAGGAGGGGGTGCCACAGGCGTGTCGGGGGTGGAGGCCATGGGTGCTGCCCAGTGTCCCACAAAGTCTAGGATGGCCCCACCAGAGACTGATCCGGCCTCAAATGTCAGCAGAGCTGAGGCTGGGCAAGGCATACTCTAGGTGTTTCAGTGTAAAAGAACACACTTTACCAAGCAAGAGGCAGTCATGCAGACAGCAGTGCAGTGAGCCGTGTAACAGGAGCACGGCCTGGAGGTCAGAGGGGGGAAAGGGCCCGAGTAGGAACACTGCACTGTCTTACGTGGTCTGGGTCCAAAACCATCAGCTGGAATCCCTCGTCCCCTGCCTCGTCACTCTCCTCGGACTCTAGTCTCTCCACTGAAGCCTCTTCTTCAGGGCTTAACTCCTGGGCCTGGTCCAGCAACGCTGCCTCCTGAGAGTGGGCTTCAGGGTCCTCTGCGGACACCAAAAGGAGAGAGCAGACGTCACCAAGCAGTTAGCAGAGTACCTGATCACTGGGTCCTGGGGGAGCTGGCAGCAAAAGTGCTCCCACTCTCATGTCACATGAGGACAAAGAGAAAGAAAAGTCACCCAAACAGGGGGGCTGCCAGGCATGGTGGCACATGCCTATAATCCCAGGACTCTGGAAGGCTGAGGCAAGATAGTTGCAAGTTTCAGCTCACCCTGTACAACTAAGCAATTTAGCAAGGCCTCGCATCAAAAAAAAAAAAAAAAAAAAAAAAAGGCGGGGAAAGGAATACAGCTCAGTGCAAAGGCCCTGGGCTCTCTCCACAGTACTGGGGAAAAAAAGAAGTGGCCTCGGAAGTTTTTTATGGTCTCTCTGTAGGGCCTTCCAATGTATGCCATAGAAAGAATCACATTTTGAAGGTAGACAGGAAGCCAGTTTGTCCTGTAGATACTTCTTCCAAGTGCTGTAGATTGGAAAGGAAGAAAAGTTCATTCCCGAAGGACTCAGATCTTTTGCTTGGGTAAGTTATGAGTGGCTCTCTGGTCCTCATCTGGACGAAGGAGAATGGCTTCTACTTCACTGGGTTAGTGTGAGGGTGAAATTAGGTAAAAGAGACTAAATGTTCCATCAATCATATCCATTCTCATTAGCCTTACAGCCTGTGACAGGTCAGCTTGGCTGCCAACTGGACTGTCGGGAGCTCTGCAGGTGACTGGCAGACACACTTCCGGGGTGACTGGGTGAGGCATGGAGGCACGGCTTTGGGTCTGTGTCTGGTCCTTCACCCCTTCCTTTTGCTGACACCTCCCAGCTGCCATGAACTAAGCAGCTGGGCTCTACTACGGCCTCCCGCCATGACGGCCCTGCTGTGGAGCCAGGTGACCATGGACTGAATCTTTGAGACTGTAAACTAAATGAAACCTCTCCTCCTTTAAGTTACGGCTGTTGGGCATTGTGTCCAGCAATGGAAAGCTGAGGAATATGCAGCCCTAAAGGTGACAAGGCTGCAGGGGCCGAGCGGACAGCCCTACCCGCACTGAAAGGGATGTGTGAGGGGCCTCCTCAGGACAATGGTTTGCCATGCCAGGACAGCACGGACAGGTGGCGGGTACCTTGCTCAAAAGGCTCCTGTGGGCTCAGGGAGAGCTCTTCCTCGTCCGAGGGTACCATGTTGCTCCCTTGGTCCAGTCTGAGGCCGCGCTGTAAGTTCACGGGAAAGGCTTTCTGTGGTGAGTCCCGCTGGGGTCTCTATGGCAAGAACAACCAAGGTTGATCAGTGAGGCTGCTGTGGTTTGCATATGGCTTAACTGTGCCCCCCAAAACCCTTGTGAGTAAAGCCTGGTCCTCCAGGTGACACTATCAAGACGTGGCAGAAACTTTAAAAGTTGGGGGAGGGGGAGTTTCAGTCAGTAGGGGTCTGAGTCCTGAGTCCTGCTGGGGTGAGCCTGCCCCTCAAGAGCTGATGCAGCTGGGGCCCCAGTTAGATAAAATACTTGTTCATATAAACACACAAACACATAAGCAAGACTAGATGTCACTCCCATCATTTTCCTATTCAGCATTGTGCTTGAGGGTCTGGCCCATGTAGGCAGGCAGGAAAAAGAAAAAAAAAAGCAGATTGGAAAGGAAGAAGTTAATCATCTTTTTATTTTTTAGGTGAAAGCATCATTTGTTATTAGAAAGCACATGCATGAATTCTCCAAGCCAGCTATCCTAACTAATAAAGGAGTTTAGCAGTGTTGGAAAATATAAACCAGTAACCAAGAACTGGAAACCATCCACACCAGCGTCAAAAAATGAGAGATACGTAGAGATAAATCTGGCGAAAGGTGCTTAGCACCAGTGGACATTATGAAATAGAAAGACCTAAATAAACGGCAGTAATCTTTTGGGATTTTTTTCATTCTGAAGAATGCTTACTTATCCTTCTTTCACATGTGTTTAGAAAGTTTTCATGGATTAAAATTACATAAACTGGATCATTTAGACTCTCCCCTTCACTTACTTTAAACAAAAATGTACCTTCCCAAGAAATCATCGCTAAACACACAGAGCCAAAGAGGAACTCCACAAGGGGGAGGCCTGGTCCTTCACACTGAAGCAAGGGAAACCGTGTGGTAAGGGGGCATCCTGGAACCTGCATGGCTGGGTCGGTTCTGTGTCACCTCTGTGGTAGGCCTGCCAGAGGTGCACAACCAGAAACACCAGGTGAATCTGACCAAGGGACATCCTACAAGACCACTGGTCTTGGGCTGAGTATGGTGGCGCATACTTGTGATCCTAGCGTTTCAGGAGGCTGAGGCAGTAGGGTCAGAATTTCAAGATCAGCCTGAGTAATTTAGCAAGGCCCCATCTCAAAAAGGGGAGGAGGAGTATCTCAGTGGTAAAGCACCTTGAGTCCCGGGTTCAACCTCAGTACCACAAAAACAACAAGAAAAACTGGCCTGTGATCTTCACAAGGGTCAAGGGCAAAGTCAGGGAGAAATAGGAGCGATTACAGGGACCTGACTCTGGATGTGATCTCCTCACTGTAAAAACGGTTACTGGAACCTCTGGTGAAATATCAACGAGGCTTGAGCATTCGCTGGTAACACAGCGACACACTGTACTTTTTTATTTTTATGTTTTGTAGCGTTAAGATTGAATCCAGCTGCTACGATCGAACACGCTAAGCAAGTGCTCTACCACCAAGCTACATTCCGAGCCCTTTTTAAAGATTTTATTTGAGACAGTCCCCAAACCTGCCATCCTCCTGCCTTGGCCTCTGGGTCACTGGGATTATAGGCGGGTGTCACCACCCTGATTCTTCCCCCAGTATTTTGATCTAGCCACTTGCCACAGCTGGCTATTTAAAATAAATTATATGAATTTTTAAAAATTCACAATTCAGCTTCTCCTCAAAAGCCATATGTCAAGTGTTCCTGAAATGAGCATGTGACTCCAGGTGGCTCAGTGCCACTGGACTAGACTGAGCTGCTCTGGAAGACAGGTAACCTGGGTGCCCTTCCACAGCTGGTGGCAACACGATGCCACCCACCAGACCCGGGTCTGGGAAGACTGAGCGAGGGCAAAACCTGTCCACACTGCAGAGTAGATTTTGAGGCCTCTGTTTGCTAAGACATCTTCAGTGGGGATTGCAGACTTGGGTTATTCATCGTTAAGCTCCACGGAAGGCAGTGAGTCACATGGGCCCTGCCCGGAAACCAGGGCTACTCACCAAGGGGTCTGCTATTGATCCTGAAGCATCCACATCCAGGGACTGGAGTGGTTCTCCGGAGACTTCTGGTTCCAGCGGCCCAGCCTCTCGGGAGAAATCATCTCCAGCTTGGTACTGATATACAGAGCCAGGGTCACCTCCTGGCACCTCCTGAGGGCTGCCATCTGAATACAAGAGCTCTGAACTTGTTTGACCTTCAAGGGATACAGTTTCTGCCTCGGATTCAAATTCTTCGGTTTCCTCCTTCTGGGTGGATTCGGGGTCCTCTTCAACAGCGGTCTCCCCTGGAGTCGAAATGGCCCCATCCTTGGCTGCTTCAGATTCTCCTGCCACTATTTCCCTTGTGGAAGGGCCTGAGGTACCCATGGCCTCTTCACTCTGGTCACTGTGCTCCAGTGGTGACACCTGTGAAAGGGGCAGAAAAGACCCAGGTGTCTGTACGGAGGAAAAGGGTTAGGAGAGTTTTGCGTCTAGCAGTGGGTAATCTTGCAGGAAAAACACGTCTGCTCACGTCACCAGCAGGAGACTGGATCACGCATTAATAGGGTCCACACTCCTGCACACTCGGCCTCAGGAAGCGAGCTCTGAGCAGCTGAGGTAGCTCTCCCTGCTATTCCTGGCCAACTGCCCGCACTTTGGAGTAAGGCAGAAGGAAAACAGGTTTCTTGGTACTGGCGTCGTCCGTCCCTGGCACTGCTCACCGTGAAACTGAGCTGAGGGAATCCCACCCCTGCGCCTCCCAGCAAACATAAGCCCAGAGCACCTGCTCCCAGGGAGGCTTACTGCACGGCCTTCATCACTGGGCCCCTCTGCTCCTGCCAAAGTCGCTCTGCCTTCCCGGGGAGACCTGGTGGCAGAGGGGAACGGTGCAACGGTTAGTATGTATCACCCCAGAATTCTGCACCCCAGTTTGTTCACTTGTGAATTCCTTCTTTCTCAGCCTTTGTCCTATCATTAGATAGGATTTGATCTTGCCAGCAGGTCTCTGTCCTGTCACTAGGGTGTGCTTGTCATGGGGCTCAGGTGTCACAAGCTCAGTCCAAGAAGGAATAAAAATGCAATTATTAAAACACTAAGGGGTTGAGTGTGGTGGCGCACATCTGTAATTCTAGCCTTTGGGAGGCTGAGGCAGGAGGATCACTTTGAGCCCGAGGCCAGCCTGGACTACGTAGTGAGTCCAAAGCCAGCCTGAACTACATAGCGAGACCCTGTCTCTAAGACACAAAAACAAAACAAAACAAAACAAAACATGAAGGGAAGAGCACCATGAGATCGCCCCAGAAAAGTCATCTTCACCAAAATGTATCTGGGACAAAACTGGGACAGGAAATACAGACCAAAGAAAGAAGCTCAAGGACAAAACTCCAGAGACTGCGTTAGCTTCTTATGGTGGGTTAAAAACTGAGGGTGAACTGAGTCAGCGTGGTTCAGTCTCCAGGAGAAGCTTGTCACACTGGCTTCCTGATATGAACTCGGCTGTTCTCATCAGAGGAGCTTGGGACCTCACTGCTGCTGAGGATGGCTGTGGTACTTTGGGGGGAGCCCTGGTCCTTATTTTGAGTGTTGCTTCTTGGCTCCAGTGCAGAACCCTCAGCCTGCCAGCACAGCTCCTTCACCCCGATGGCATGGACTTCCTGGCTTCCATCACTGACCTTTGGGCCTTCCCAGTGCAGATCCATGAAACAGACTTGCACCAGTCATTGTCATGGCCTCTGGGCCTCCAGCTGGACTCATGGGGGACACTGTCGTGGGCTCTCGGTCTTCAGCTGAACTCATGCAGGACATTGCTATGGGATCCAGGCCCTTAGCTAGATTCTCTAGGTCTTTAGTGTGTGGATAGATTCCTGCACTTTTCATGTTTGACTCTTTGGGTGATCATTATAAAATAATTATGTAAATTATGTGCCCTGTATGCAATTGTTCTCCTTGTAACCCCTGACTAGGACACTTCTCAACTACTTACACTGTATGGGAAAGTTATTTACAATATTTTAAAAAATTCAAAATGTAAGGTAATCCCCTCCCCCCATCAAAGGAATACAGATACATTGTGACACCGACAGGGATCACCCCTGTGAGTCTCCTCTCCTTCCCAAGACCACTGGTTATCGGCAACCATTATTGGTAACAGTCGGAAATTTAGTGCAAAGTCTGTGCTTTCCTTGTCAGTACATATAGTCCTACCTTTAAAAAAATATGAAACAATATAGAAATGTCTAGGGTTATAAAAAAAAAAAAGATCAAATTCTTCAAAATCCTCTCTACCCTTCATACAGGCAAAAAGCCGACCGAACTGGGGCGCAGATCCTTCCCTCTCTCTCTGCACTTAGGGTTCACCCTGGGGCCAAGGAGAGTGAGAAACCACCACCAGCACCACCACCACTTCAGCCGGGAAAGAGAGGCTGGGAGGGGGAGGGTTGGGGGGTTCGGAACCCTGCGAATGTCCAGGGTCGCCAGAGCAGAGTTGGGGCAGCATCCCACAGACCTTGGGACAGCCAAGCTCCGCAGTTGCCACGGTTACCCAGGGACAGTCAGCCGGCGGTCTTACGGACTAGGGGAATGGCGCAGGGGAGGGGGGTAAGGCCAAAGGGCAGAAGGAAAGAAGGGAGAGGGTTGCCGGGCGGTGGACGGGAAGGAGTTGGAAAGTCCCGGAAAGTAGGAGGAAAGAGTCATGGGGGCGAAGGGCACGACGATGGCTCTGGTCATCTCGGCGCAGATGGCTGAAAAGCATGGCCTGGTAGCCTCAGGACCCACTGTCCCCTCGCCCCGGCTTACCCTCTAGCGGAGTCGCCTTTCTGCGCCATCTCCCGTTGCCAGGAGACGCAGTCAACATCCGGAGGGGCGGGGACTTCGGGCCGTGGGGACCCGGGCGGGCGCGCGGCCATTGTGCCTTTCCCGTGCGCGTGGAGCGCACCGTGGAAAGCTGTGGATACGATTCAGCACACATCGGTGTTGTCCCATCGCTATCTGCGGCTGAGCTGTGCCCGCTTGGTCTCAGTTTTCATTAAGGAGACAACAGTGTCTACGTGCGTCCGGCACTGTGTGACCCCGGGGACTCCAAGACCACCACGGGCCCCAAGGGTGGGGGGGAATGGGTGGCTCGGCGTCGTATCCCGAGGCTTCCTGTGAGAACTACCTGGTGGAGAAGCGACACCCACAGCCTTCTTCCAGGTGTCCTTCCTTCCTCCCCAAAATACGAAAAACGTAAACGCAGAGGGCGGCACCGAGAGGGCGCACGAGGTGTCCCGAGGTCGCCACGGGGGCGCGGGGCTCCGGCCCGGGGCGGAGGAGGCTGGAGTTTTGGGCGCGCAGCCGGGTCGGGGGACACTGGCCCGGAGCGCTGGGACCGCCAGGGAGGACGGCGGGGACCATTGGAGAGGATCGGGGGAGGGCCCTGGGGCGGGCTTCGCGCGTGTCCCCGCCCCGCCGCGCCTCCCTGCCAGCGGCTGCAGCGACCGCGGCTGTGTTGTCCGCTCCCGGAGCCGGCGCGAATCCGTCCCCCGGCGGCGGATCCGGGTGGGTATCAGAGCCCAGCTCGGGCCGCGGAGCCGGGTTCTGCGGCGCCCACTCGGGACGGGGCGGCGCCTTTCGGCGGAGCCGGGTGGAGTCGCGCTGGGCGCGTGGGCCTGCAGGCTCAGGCCGGGGAGGGCCCGGGGTCCGGCCGCAGCCCGGAGGAGCCCGGGCGCGAGCTGGGGCAGGGGCGATGCGGGTGGACCTGGGATCACGCTAGGGACACCCTGAGGACTCTCCGCGGCGTGCGGGGCGCCCTAGGATGGAAGTGGGCCTAACTCGGGGAGACTCGGTCTCCGCCTGTGTGGAGCCGTGAACCGGGGAACTTGCGGTCTTTGTCTGGCCGAATCGTCGGAAAACGTGCATGGGAACTTGCGAGGTGCAGGCGCTGAGCCCCTAAAGTGTGCCTTCTGCCGCGAGGGTGCCTGGTAGCGTAGCGTTTGTGGCCTGCAGGCTGGGCAGTCTGGGCAGTTTGATTTCAGCGTGTCAGGAGCCTTACTTCATTTTGACCTGGGCTTTTCTCTTTATGTCCTGAAGAAAAGAAAGGAAGGAAGGAAGAGGATAGAAAAAAGAGAGGAGGAGAAGAGAGGATAAATATTGCTAAAAGTAACCCAAGGAGCCTTGCCAGAAGGCCGTGAATCCCCAAATCCTGTTATTCCCATTCTTGGAAGTTGGTGACGTAGCTTGGCCGCGATCTAGTTTAGATTCAGCTCAGAAATAGAGAGGAATAGAAAGGAAATGGTGAAAGTCGCCCTCCTGGGTAAACTTTGTTTTACTTTACAGTCAAGTTCACAGGGAGAGCTGGGCTGATGGGCTGGTCCCTGTGATCTGACCCGAAGGGTCTCCTCTGCTCCGCAATTGTTCTTTAACCTGGAGAGAAGGGGACCCTTTCTCCGGAGCACACAGAGACCCGTGTGGGTACAAAGACTTGGGGGCTGGGGAATGTGATGACCCGGGTCTGTCACCAACTCATTAAAAAACTTTAAACGGTTGATGCGTTAGTTTTAGAAAATCCTTATTAGGAAGGTTAACTTGCAAACCAGTAGTGAATATGAAATGCTTTTGAGCATCTTGAAAGCTTTTGCAAATAGGGATTAAGACGAGGGAACTCAGAGTTCCGTAGGGGCCATTTGTGGGGAAAGTTGGGTGGTGGGGTTTGTGTCTCCTGAACCCCACTGTCGCCAAGCTCTGTTTATGGTGAGCAGAACCTCAGACTACAGCTGAAGAAAGTGATTAGTGAAATCACTTAACCCTCTAGCTGTTATCATGGTCATGTTAATAGCACCTGATTACCGTAACTCACCAAACAAACTCATGGCCAGGACTGTGGTCTACCCTGTCTTTTATGTTGGAGTGCTGAGACTTGGAAAAGTCACTTCCCCAAGTTGTGCAGCTAGGGGTGACCCAACATGGCTCAGGTACTCCGGCTCCAGAAAAACGGAGCCTCCCCTCTTATAAACAGCCCCACCGTTTGCATGGGTGGACTCGGCCTGGTGATTCATAGGGACACCAGGAAGCAGGGTGTGTGCCATGGCACTTTGCTCTGGGAAGACCCTTCCAGGCCCCGGTAGGAAGGCACTAGAGGTGACTGTTGAGTTCGAAAATGTGCTGATAATTGTGCTGGCTCCTCTGCCTTGTTCTGGGTAGCAATTACCATGGCCTCTATTTGAATAAACCCTGCCACCTAGTGCTGTACTTGCCTAACTCTTTGGTGCCTCAGTTGCCCATCTGTAGAGTGGGAATGGTCCTACCTGTCTCAAAGACTGCATGAGTGTGGAAAGCCCTGAGTGCCTGACATATGGTAAGTACTTTTTTCATTTTTTATTGTTCCGAATGGCCCTTGTTTGGTTTTTAGCTAGACTGGTAAAGACATTTCGTGGTTGTGGTTGTCACTGTTGTTTCAGTGCTGGGGATTGAACTAGGGGCCTCACTGACACAGGCTGTCACCGAGTCACTGGGTCACCCAGGCTGAACTTGAATTTGCTTCATTAGGTGCAAAGCTGGTCTTCAGCAGATGTGGACTCCAGCATTGGGCCTGTTTATGGTTTTATCTTTGTAACTTGATTGGAGCTGAGGTCCCTGCAGACTGTACTGAGGGCCAGGCACGGCCCACATATCTATACATTTTCACCTTGTCTGTTCCTGGGACCAGGTTTATTTCACTGGCAAGATTCTGCTTTCTCTAAACAAATCAACTGTGCTGGGCTTGGAGGAGGCATCAGTCCGGGTTTCTCCCACTTTTGAGTTTTGTTTTGTGTATCAGCTTCTACTATGGCAGAGAGCCAGAATCTTTGGGTTTCCGGCCTGGTCACATTGGATATCCTGTGCTCCTGCATGGCTTTGTATCACCTTTTGGGTTTCTTTCTTCCTGGGTCCCATCCGAGCTCATCTCCAAGTTTAGTTTCTCCTCCCTGGCCTAACCTCATCAGCTCTTTGGGGGAATATGGGATGTTTGTATTTTTGGTCAAGGGCAAAGGAGCAGATGGTGGCTCCCTGGACGCATGGGCTCTTGGGTTTTCCAGGAAGTGGTTAGTAATCAGAATGACAGCTAGACAGTTGGAAGAGAAAAGTCTTGGCTAACTAAACAGGACCCAGCCTTGCCTCCTTGACTGTCCTTTCCCCTGTGGGAACTGGTTCACAGACCTTGCACCCGGCCTCAGTCCCTTCATGCTCAGTGCCAGCTGCCTGTCTGTCCCCTCCCCGAGTGGGGCTTCTCCCCCCATGAGACCTGTGCAGCAAATGTGTTTCTCTTCCCCATCAAAATGCAATCGAGAGGTCAAGGCACATTGGTCCCCGGGGCTTTGTCCGAATCACGGGACTTACGGGACTCAGCATTGCCAGACCTCATGGCCCTGGGACTGGGGTCCTGATCTGGTCCCTGCAGAATTAATAGCTCCCCTTGACCTGCAAGACCCGGGTCCCCAGAGACAGTAGTGCCACGGGTTGGTGGAAAGACAGCAGGAGGGTGGAGCAAGCCCAGACTTCTTTCCAGGTGTGTCCCAGAAGATGCTCCACTGGAGGAAAAGCACCCTTGCTTTTAGCAGACCTCATCCTGATGATGTCCAGGGCAAAGCAGATGATTGCACTCTGCTGGCTGCATGGCACGGGACAGGAGCTCGGGGCATTTTATTTCTGAGCCGTCAGGGACGAGGCTAGGGAATAATCAGTCGTAGGCGTCATCTCCTGACTCATGCTTCCTAGTGTCCTGTGCCTGCCCGCTGCCCTCCCTGTTGCAGTGAGCAGTGGTTCCCGAGCGAGCACACTCATCTGTTGGAACCACTGTAGGAAGCTAATACCCACTGGGAAAGATGCTTTCAAAAGAGGCCAGACCTCTACGCTGAGCTCTGTTTTCAGCTCCTTTTCTGTTTTGTAACTACAGACAAGGTCTCAGGCTGGACCTGAAGTGGTGATCCTCCTGCATCAGCCTCCCAGAATGCTGGAATTGCAGTTCTGTGCCACCATGCCCACTCATTCCCAGCATGCACTCCCCTTTCCCATTTTTTGAGATAGGGCTTGTTAAATTGCCCAGGTTGGCCTCAAAATTGGGGTCCTCCTGCCCTAGCCTTTCAGAGTACTAGGATTACAGGCCACATCTCACTCATTCGCAGCCCTTTTCTTTTGTTTATTTTGAGACAGGGCTTGCTAAACTGCTGGCCTTGAACTTGAGATCCTCCTGCCTCAGCCAGGTGCGTACGTGCACCACCACCCCAGGCTCTGTTATACCATCTCTTAACTGTCTGGTTCACCCTGGCTTCCTGGTGACTACTTGGCTCTAAATGTAGGAGGATTCTTTTCTAGTGTCTAAATCACCCCAACCCGGGCTGTGAATTCTGGGTAGTATCTTAAATCTCACCCCCTGCACATAAATGCTGGAGGGACCCCAGCCCATCCACTTCCCTGTGAGTTACTAAAGCTCCGGCTGCCTCTGGGCCAGCATCGGTGTGCAGCGGCTGTTTTGGGGACAAGGGAGCATGTGTGGTGAGTGCACCACGCGTGGCTGTCAGCAACTCCGGGCAGCTGGGAGGCCTGTCCCCAAGGGCGCTGTGCAAACCGCTCCCAGCCCCAGTCCAAGTGCCCTCTCCTTCCTTGTGGGGTGCCTGCTGTTTCTGGGGTCTTCCCCTACAGACAGCCCCTACGCTTCAGCCAGCTCAGAACTCTCCTCAAGCCAGCCTTAGCTGCTTACCCCCTGGGTCTGTCCGCTGTGAACTGCTGCAGCTGGAGTCCATGGGCCTCAGAGGGGTCCTGATTCTCCAAGCCGCAGGATAATGGGAGAGAATGGCTCTCTGCGGAGGGCTTTTTGTTTTATGAGTGTGTGCACTTTGGTTGGGGATGGGCCAAGTACTTCCGTTTTTAATTACACGAAACCCTGTTTTGCAAAAGTCTTCCCTAACTAGAGGTCGCCGATGTCCTGAAGCAGCGCGGGCTTCACTGGATGATGTGCTCGACCAGGTGTTCAAACTGGCCTTGTGTCTTTGCTCTTCACCCTGTGAAATCATCGATTGTGAACTTGTTTTCTGGAGCCCGAGCTGATGCTCAGTCTACATCTTGGCTTCAGTCCATCTCTGCACTGTTTATGCCAACTGCCAAGCTGGCATTGCTGTCCTCTCTATCAACAAAAGCGAGGCATTTGAAACCTCACCGAGCACGGCATGCTGGTGAGCCCGGCATCCCAGGGACCACGCGGAGGTTTGTATGGTTGAGGACCTCCCTTTGGCTGCCTCTCTATCCACCTTCCTCCCTCGGGATTTGTCACTATTGTCATAGGTGTGCTTTGTTGGATTCAGGTAACTCCAGGTCCCTACTAGAGCTCAGTCAGCTGTCAGTCCACACTGCAGGCTTCTTTTGTTGTTACCTCGTTTTTACCTCTGTTCCCTGTCTGCCGGGGGTCATGGTCACCTTTGCTCTTTGAACCCCGAAGGATGCCAGGTCCCTGCAGTCTGGTGCGTGAGGGCCTCTCAAAGTCATGAGTCTTGGATCCAAGGACATTGGGAGGCTCTCCTGTCAGACCTGTCAGGCTGCTGGCACCTGGGCGCAGGGCCTGGGGACCGGATGTTCCCTTTGACACTTTGGTTTCTTTTGCCTACCTCTGGCAACTGCCCATTTCCTGCGTCCATACACAAAGCAACATCCTGTCCTGTTATTTGGATACCGCTTCTTGGTCCCTGCCTCATTTAAAAGGTAATTCTTGGATTTTTATCCTTGCGACTCCCACCACACTGCCAGCCAAAGAGTTCATATTTCTTTTTCTTAAAGCCTTTGCCCTGTATGTATGTGTGTTTGGTACTAAGGGTGGAACCCAGGGCCTTTGAGCTATACCTCCAGCTCTTGTTATTTTATTTATTTATTTTTTAAATTTAGAGGCAGAGTCTCACTAAGTTGCTAAGTTGTCCAGGCTGGGACTCAAGCCTGTGATCCTCCTGCCTCAGCCTCCCAGAAGACTTTGCTGTAGCAGAAGTACGTGGATTTCCCATGTGACCCAGCCTCCCACGTGCCCAGTTCCCTTACTCTCATCCCTCTTTCCAGCCTGGTACATCTGTAACCTGGATGTACCCTTGCTACCCAGAAGCCACGATTTACATTAGGGTGCACACAGAGGCTGAGCATTCTGCGGCTTTGGACAAATATATGACGCATGTCCACCGCCGTAGTCTCACACAGAGTGATTTCACTTCTGTGTGCCCTGCCTGGTCCTCTGTCCCTCTCTTCTAACTCTTGGGAAACAGTGAACTTTTTTTTTTTCAATACTGGGGGGTTGAACCAGGGAGCACCAAACTATATCCCTAGTCATTTAAAAACTTCTTTTAAAGAAAAAAATATCAAGACAGGGTCTTTTTCAGTTTCCCAGGCTGGCCTTGAACTTGCAGTTCTCCTGCCTCAGCGTCCCCTGTAGCTGGAATTGCTTGTGTGCACACCACACCCAGACTACTGTCTTTTTTTCCCCACTGTCTCCATCATTTTGTCTTTTCCAGAACATTTCATGAAGATTGAGTATCCCGTATCTGAAATGCTTAGGACCAGAGTATTTTGAGTCTCAGACTTTTTGGAATTTTGGAATACTTGTATAATATATAACAAGATACCTCGAGGGACAGGGCCCATGTCTAATACAAAATGTGTTTCTGTTTTGTGTACACGCCTTCTATTCAAATGGCCAGGGTACTTTCGCATACTGTAGTGCACCTGTATTTTGACTGTGACTGTCACATAGAGTCAGGCGTGGACTTTTCCACGAGTGCTGTCCTGTTGGCCTTCAGGACGTTTTAGATGTGGAGCGTTTTGGAGTTTAGATTTTAGGAAGGCTCGAGGTGTGACTGGAATCACACTGTAGGTAGCCTTTTCTGCTGGGCTTCTTTGCAATACCCACTTAACTGTCCTCGGTGTATTTCCGTGGTGAAACAGCCCGGTTCTCTTCAGTGCCAAGTGATATCCCATGGTCTGGATGGAGCAGCCCTTATTTACCCCTCTGCCTGTCAAAGGACGTTGTGGGGCCTTTGGAGTTTTGGCAACTAACCCTAAGTCTGCAGTAGACATCCCAGTGCAGACTTCTGTTTCGTTGATTTATTTTTTAAAGAGTAGTTTTAAGTTGACAGAAAAATGAGCAGAAAGTACAGAGAGAAACACACGTGCACACATCTCCAGCCCCGTTCTATCATTTTTGGTGGTGCATTCTGTTCAAGTGTAGTTTCAGTGGCACTCAGTGTTTCACAGTGCTGTGGGACTGTCACTCCGGCCGCTGGTGTCACCACTTGTCCCCTCAGTTGCTTCCTCTTCCCAGGCCAGAGCCTGTGCCCCTCCCTGCTGTGGTCCCTTCCTGACTGCTTTAGGGGGCGGCTCCCTGTCTGCTCAACACCGGGGGCCAGACCCTGTCTCACCATCCTTCCTCCTGACAGCGCCCTCTGCAGTCCACAACCTCCGTGCTGGTGGCCTGGTCCTCTCTACCCTGCACTCCTCCCAGGAACAAGCACACCTGTCTCCTTGGGGACCTGCCTGTCCCCTGCGGGGCTCCCCCCAGGGCCTCTGGCTCATCTTCTACTTGGGGGAGGGAGAGGGCGGATGCCCAGCCAGTTTCCCTCCTGGGTGCCTCACCTTTCTGCCCTGTATACCCCTGGAGCTGTCCAGTAGGGTTGGGATGAGTAAGAAGTGGGTACAGAGGGTACCCATGAGGTCCTGCGGGTCGATGCAGGGTGCCAGGCTTGTGTGAGATGGGCTTTGACTGTGTTTGGGACAGGACCCTGTGCCCTTAGGGAGGTTGGGCTGAGTGACAGTTCTCTGCAACATTCACCCTCCCTGATGGGCCTGCTGTTCTCTCCTCCCTGTCTCCAGCACCCTCTTCTTCCTCCCTTCCTAAAGCTGCTGCCCTTAGGAGGCCAGCCCTGTTGAGCCCCCTCAGCATTGTGAGGTATCTGACTTGAGCTCACTTCCCAAGAGGTCTCAGCCAAGCAGCTCTGGGGGCCTCATAGAGAGCGGGGAACTGCTCTCTCTACCTGCCCTGCAGCTGTGTGGGAGTCCTGTGACCCTGTGGGCCAGTCTTCGCCTTCCTCACTGAGGGACGCACTGAGGTATGGAAGCCTGTCGGGCAATGAAACCAGCAGGATTTGGGGTGTGCACTGCCACCCCAGCCCAGAAGCTGGGCTACAAGATCATGCCACATGGACATCCTCATGCCACCCTCTTGCAATGTCAGATGATGGGAACCAAAATTTACTGGCCTGAGACATGTGACCATCAGGCTGGGAAGGTTTCTGCATTCTGGAGCTACCTTGTAATCCAAGTCACTGTGGTCAGTCCAGGGGCCAGCAGGAGACAGGACGCCCCAGCTCGGGGTGCATCCTTGTTTGTACAGAAGAGTCCATGAGCTGTCAGCTTCTGGGGAGAATAGAGACAAGGCTGATAACGGCTCAAAAGCTGTGTGTGGTACGTGGTGTGTGGGTGTATGATGTGACGTCTGTGTGGTATGTGGCATCTGTGGAGTGTGGTGTGTCAGTGTGTGGTGAGTGCATGTGTGTGGCAAGTACTCTGTGTGCACATATGTATGTGGCATGTGAACATGCATACAGTGTGTGTGCATATGTGTTTGTGGGGTATGTGGTGCCCTGCACAGGCAGCTGAAGGTGGGGCTGGGGACCCAGGCCGCTCCTCAGTGGCCCGGCCACCAGCCTGGCATGGTCTGCCTGGTATGGGCAGCAACACTCATGGGCAGCTGTGCCCCTCCATGCAGGTCCCCAGCAGCCAGCAGCCTTGCTTTCTTCTAACTTCATGGGGTGGGGAACCGGCTGGAGAGCTCTGACACACTGTCACTGTCCTTAGGACACCGCGCATGTGGAGCAGGAACAGGGTTCCCGCAGCGAGGAGACCCGTGCTCCTGGACTCTGTGTTCCACAGCTGTTCTGTCCCAGAGGTGGTGGGCAGGGTGGTGGCCACCACGCAAGGAAGCCATGATGATGGCCTGCGAGGTCCCAGCCTGGGCCGGGGTGGGGCATCAGAGAACCCACGAGCTGGCCTTGTTCCTGGTGGCATCGGGCACATCTTGTACAGTCCCGTGTCTCACACAGGCCCAGCTCGAGGGTGGAGTCCCTGCAGGGGCCGGGCGCCTGCAGCCAGCTGCCTTTTAGAGCTTGCTGGAGGCTGGTCAGGCCTTGGGGGGAGCTGGGATGTGTGAGCCCAAACTGCCTGCCACGGGGGTGGGGCACTGGCACTAAGTCGCCGTGAGGAGCCCACGCATGGGATCCAAAGACTGAGCGCTCTGCAGGCTGCCCGCTCAGGGAGGGTGAAGGACAAGTCCATGAGCTCCCCTGTGGGTTTTCTCCAGTGTCCTCCATGGAGTGGGTGCAAGGGCCAGGGAGAGAGTTAGTGCCCCACACTGCCTGGCCTCTGGCTGAGCTGGACCTGTTGTGAGTGATTCTCCTTGGAGCACATTGCTGTTATGTGTGAATATACACGTGTGTGTCCTGTATGCGGTTAGGGAGAAGCTTAGAGTGTGAACCAAACCACACTGGTCTCTGGGCCACAACTAGGGGCTCACACTGTTCGTTTTCAGTTCTGGGGAACAGACCCAGCCCTTCACACTGGGCTACAGCCCCAGCCCTGTGTTATTTTTTATTTTTATTTATTTATTTTTGTACAGGGAATTGAACTCAGGACCTTGTGCCTGCCAGGCAGGCACTATGCCACTGAGCTAAATCCCCGGTCCCAGCCCTTTATTAAATTTTGAGGCAAGGTCTTGCTCAGTTGTCAGCTGCCCCAGCTGGGCTTGAATTTGCAATCCTCCAGCCTCAGCCCTCCAAAGTACGGTATTTCATCATGCCCAGTTCTAAGGGCTCCATAAGTTTTCCATAAAATGTTTACATTAGGGAAGCCACAACTCTATTAAGCTGTAATCAACTTCCCTGTTTTTATCAAACACAAAACCAAGAGGCAGGGGATTTAGCTCAGCTACACAAGTGCCTGCCTGGCAAGCACAAGGTTGTGAGTTGGATTCCCTGGTACCAAAAACAAAAACAAAAACAGATAACCAAGTAAACACTAAAAGTAGGAAACAACAATAACAACATAAACACTCACCCACTGAACTGGTTGATATTTTAGTTGACATTCAAGACCTTTTCGGGTAAATGCACACTTTGAGTGGGACTTTTTGAAGTATCAAAGGTGACTTCATTGGAAATCAAAACCATAAGAAAAGTAGAATAAAATATAACCCAATGTTTAATGGATTTCTGTCTTGGGATGGCCTCTATAGTGTAAGAAATAATAAAAGAAATCATTGAAGAAAAGTGACTATCACTTGCATAACAATTTAAAACATCAATTCTTCAAAATGGATAATGCAATTAAAAGAAAAACAAGAAATTAGGAAAAAGACATGAGCAGCTGTGCCTAAGGATTGTGATTTTTCCTATCGAAGAGCTCTTCCAGAGAAATACGACTTCCAATACCCCACTGGAGACATCCACAGTGCACACCAATAGATAATCCACAGGAAGAAAAAAGATGACTAATTAATATGAGACAGACTACTCGACTGAGCATCAGATCACCCTTTTCCAGCTGCCGCGCTGGCAGAGTGAAATTCCTGGTAACTCAGGTACCTGTGTGGAAACCCACTAGGCTTCTCTGTTTATTCTCCTGAGGAAATAGTCAGGAGTCTCAGAAAGTATCTATAATAGCCCCTCCCATCCTTGTTGTATTCTGGGATGTTTGTAAAGTTATTGGATTTGCTATAAATTAATCCCAATCTACCACTTCTAGTGCAACCTATGGCGAGAATAAAGACACCAAGGCATATTTACAGTTATGGGGAGCAAAAGGGGTCCCAAGTCCAGCCAGGGTGAAGGTTCTAACCCAGGTTTTATTAATTCATGGAGGAGTGGTTTGAGGATGAGTGAGTGTGAGAGTGGTGGGAAATATGTGAGCACCATGAGCTGGGCTAGGTAGGAGGCCTGGAAGCCCCTCTGCATATGCAGAGAGAAGGGTGTGCAGACAGGCCGATCTGCATAACACAACTGGGGGAGCATTTCATGATTCGGGGCCTGATGCTTCATCTCTGATGTGCAAACCTTTCTGCCTTGGGAAGTCACAGCCTCTGATTTCCAGGCTCGAATTCAGTTGACAGCCCTGAAGCAGTGGCTCAACCATGTTTTGGGAGTCACAGAACAGGGAAACAGCAACTGTCATCTAGCTTCAAAGATTCTGTATCAGCACCTCAGCTGGCCCTATTTACATTGCTTAGAGTCAATCAAAGGAAAAGGAAACGGCTTAGCCAGCTCTGCACATATCAGTGCATGGAGACAGGGCCAGGTTTGGCCAGAGTGCAGGTAATAGCTCTTTGTTCAAGGAGAGTTGTCCAGCTGGTCCTCCACAAGTAGCCTTTGGGAATAACGAGGCTGCTGCTGCTGATTTATGTGTGGAGATGTAGAGTTAATGATTTAGCACCCCCCTTGGGTACTGAAGGCCCCCAAATGTTGGTTCAGGAAAGCTGTGTCCACATCTTCCACGCCAGTACCATGCAGTTAGAAGGCTCAACTTTGATAGTAAGTGGGGCTGCCGTACCAAATGCACAGAGGCTGGGCCACTTGAACAACAGACATTTATTCTCTCATTTCTGGAACCAGAAGGCCAAGATTGAGGTGCTGGCAGGACTGGTTTCTTCTGAGGCTGGGAGGGGCTTCCCTGCTTGCCTGGTGGGGGCTGTCTTCATGGTCACATGGCCCACTGTGTAAATGTGTCAGTCCAGAAACTTCCTCCTTTGATAAGGGCTCCAGGCATCCGGGATTAGGCCGCATGACAATGACCATTTTAACTTAATTACTTCTTCAAATACAGTCACATTCTGGAGCCAAAAATTTCAACACACTTGAAAGTTTAGGGAACATGCTTTAACCCATTAACACCTGGGTAAAAATGTGTTTATCATCTAACTGAAAGCAAGCTATGATATAATTGCACTGACTGAATTTTTCATTCACTGATTCATTTTTAGATAGAATACAACATAATAGAAAATATGCACATATTTTGTATTATGTAGTTTAAGGCATACTTGGAGTTTGGTTGAGATCAGAGGTTGGAAAGCAGGATTCACTTTAAATGAAAGAGCCTCACGAAAGAGCAAATAGATTGACCAATAGTTAAGAATTATCAAAGAGAGCAAAAAACTATGTCTAGTGTTTAATAGACTCCCTGGTTTGGTCTACCCAGGAGCTGAAGAGAAGCCCTTGTGCACCCAGGTTTCCAGGTCCAGGAGGAGCCAGCACGCTGTACCAGGAGAGAGGGGCTTCCTGTCCTGGGATTTTCTGCTCCTGAATCCCTGGGGTGCTGAGGCACCTGTTACCCCTTTAGCAGAACTGTATTCTAGGATATGCCTCCAGAAGCAATGAGGCTTCGATTGTGATGGGAAAAGGCGTGTTTTGGAATCCCTTCCCCAAGTTCTAGAACATTCTTGGGGTTATTCTCAATGGTGGTAGTACATCCTCACTTGAAGATGACTTTCTTTCTTTCTGTCTGTCTTTCTTTCCTTCTTTCTTTGGGGATCGGACTCACAACCTCGCATTTACCAGACAGGCACTTGAGCCACTGAGCTAAACCCCAGCCCCAAAGGTGATTGATTTTTGGAAGCAGCTAAGAGTTGTTGGCAGCTGAGCCCACAATACACTAAGTTATGGCCACTTGGGCCTTAAAAGGAACCATCTGGCCCTTCCTATGTCGTAACACCAGAGGCCACGGCCTGGGCACGGCAACCACTGAGCAGGAGAATAGTCACTGGTAAGGTCGCTGGTGACCCACCAGATTTTGAAGACTTCAAGAACTTAAAATATATCATTAATCATTTTTTCATGTTGAATATGCACTGAAAGGACAATATTTTGAACATATTGGGTTCAAATACCATATTACTAAAATAAATTTCACTTGTTTCAATTTCCTTTTTAAATGCTGGCTGCTAGAGAAATTTAAATTGTATGTGTGGCTCACAGTGCATTTTTATTGGGGATGGCCCGTCTCAGGAAAAGGGTTCTGTTCTCTTGTATGGATTATTATATCTGACCTGATAATTCCTCAAGAGGTGTTGAATTCTGAAAATATTGTGGACAGCAAAGTTAGAATAAGGATGTGGCTTTTTCAGATAATTAATGAGAAACATATTTTCCAGTGTACAGGTTGCAGTGTTTTTTGTTTGTTTTTGAAGAAGTTCACAACTTGTTTGTCATATGTCCCAGAGTGTGATAAGGTGTTTAAACAACCAGGACCATAGTGACTAAAGTGGGAGAAGCCACTCTCTCAACCAGGCGTGGATACAGCGCTTTTTGGGGAGGCTGACTAGGACATGAAAATTGTGAGAAATCCAAGCTCGCTGCCTATAAAATTTCAGTGTTTCACATTCGCTGTGTTGGTCCTTTGTCTAGGACACCCAGTCCCCAAGAGCAGAGCTGTCGTCCAGCCTGACCAGCTGGAAGCCTTTGCAGAGTAAGTCTGCCAACCCCTGGACCAAGAGGCAAAGTCAATTCTGCAGCCCTCGCTGGGAGCACTAGGCTGGGGAGAGGCCAGGAGAGGCTGCATTGTGGGGGGCAAGTGAGTGGGGGCCCTGGAGGCGAGGTCCAGAGCTGAGTAATGGCACCTTGAGTCATGAATGTAGTTCATTCCATGATTCTGGAAAAGACGGCCGGGGTTGTATTCATCACCTGATGCAGAATTTGCAAAGAAAAATCAAAGTTTGCCAAATGCTTCTGTTCGTGAACCAAGGTATCACTGTGTTTGTAAGGGCACCCACTGGTACCGATGGTGGAGACCTCAGCTTCGGGGGAGACTGGAGCAGTGAATCTCTTGGTGGCTAGGTGCTGGGATTTGCTGCACTACTGTGGAGAAAGCTGGTAACCACAGGGGCAACAGGAAATACACAGAGGGAGCTCAGGGAGTGGGGGTCAGAGGACAGGCACCCAGAGAGGCAGGTGGGGCTGACGATCAAGCAGTAAGCCACCTGGTCCGGGGATAGTGGCCATCCCCACTGAGACCTTCCCCCTGCCTCCTGCAGGGTGGGCAGTCCCGCTGAGCCACTGCCTGCCTTCCTCCCTTGACCCCAGAGCCTGTCTAGGTACCGAAAATAAGAAGACCTGATCTGGGGAGCACCTTCCATCAGCAGTGGTTTTTGGAGAAGTCCTGGAAATGCAGACAGTCCAAAGTACAATGTAACACACCACCAGACACTTCCTGCCCCTCAGTAACGTCTCAAGGTCACGCTATTGTAAAATGCATGTGAGATGTGCCATTTTACCATTGTGCCACCATCACTGCCATCTCTAGGACCTTTTACCTTCCCCAAACCCAAACTCCATACCTATAACCCTAAGCCCCTGTGCCTCCCAGCCCGGCCCTGGCAGCCACCTCCACACTCTTTTTCTCTGACTCTGACTGTACTAGGGGCTTCCTGTAAATGGGGTCACACAATACTGCGCTCATCTTTTGCGTCTACATTTCTGTCAGCAGTGGGCACTGATCTGCTGGGAGTGTATGACCTTTTGGTGGCGTAGCCGGCTTTATTGGTGTCAGGACAGTCTGGTGTTTGCACAACAACTGAACTGCCTAGTGGCAAGTTTCTCAGAATGGATTCCTGCTGTTAAGCGACTCATGACTATATCACTTTGGCACCACCCTCTGGGTTCTTTGACATTGTACAATATATATCTTAGTTACTTTCTTGTTGCTAGGACAAAATTCCTGACACCTACAAGTTAAAGGAGGAAAGTTTTTTTTAGCTTACAGTTTGTGGAGGTTTCAGTTCATCATCAGCCAAGCTCTAAGCTAAAGTGGCGTGGCAGAGGGGAAACAGTCCATGGCAGAGCAGGCAGGAACCAGTCAGTTTCCTTCTCTTGTTTTGCATTCCATTCAGGCTACAAGCCTATGGTTGGTGCCACCTACCCCCAGATTGAGTCTTCCCTCTTCAGTAAATCTATCATCTGTACACAGAACTATGCTAAACCAACCAGGACTGGTCCAATGCCACATGCAGTAATCCAGTGTCATAACATACCCATGATCCAGTCATTCTCAAAAGCCCCACTGATGAGCACGTGAGATCTTGGGGGGACATCTAGACATAAGCCATAGCAGTGTGTCAGAATGTCCTTCTTATTTAAGGTGGAATAATAACCCATATATCCCATTTGGTTTTTCCATTCACAGTCCATAATGTTATTTTGGCTTGAAGACTTTTTCTTTCATGGAGGTGAAGAGGAAGCCCCTTTGTGGGGTGGTTCTGCCCTCACCACTTCCCTGACCACTCTTTGAAGCTGATCTCCACCTGCCTCAAATACACCTGTCCCAGACACTCATAGTTTACAACCAGGATGCAGTACAGCTGCATACCTGTCTCTTCATGTGCACAGATGGCCCCATGCCTTGGGCATCCCATGACTTGGTTTGGTGTGTGTGTTTGTGAGCACCATCCATGTGCAAACCTCTGATTTGCTCTCAGAGCTGTTGCCCACATCTGTGCTGTTTCTGACTTCTGTAGGTGCAAACTGGCTGTCAAACATCCTCATGGTCGGTTCCTTGTAAAAGGGATAGGGTTTCTACCCAAGACTCTTCCAGATTACTTTATATGTACACCGCAGTACCATGCTGCATGATTGATGTTGGGGTCACATACTGATAAATCCTTTTATTTGTATGTGTGTGTGTGTGTGCATGTGCGAGTGGGGTACCAGGAATCAAATGTAGGACCTTGCACTTGCCAAGCTTTGTAAATTAAAAACAGGACAAGTTACCAGGCATGATGGTGCATGCGTATAATCCCAGCACTCGGGAGGCTGAGGCAGGAGGATCATTGTGAGTTCATGGATAGCTTGGGCTACATAGTGGTTTCAAGGCCAACCTGAAGTGTGTAATGAAACCCTGCTCAAAAAAAATTTTTTTAAATTAAAAAAAGAACGTATTACAAATTTGGAATGCATGTAGTTCACCTTACCTACCCAACATCAGCTCCCACTGCCCAGCATCTTGAGAGAGTGTCCAGCCTGGGAAAAGACCTAGACTCAGTGTGAGCACATTCTGCTCTTGCATTCTGTCACGGCAGCCGAGGCAGGTCAGGTGTGGAAGCCGGGGTGTGTGTGTGCGTCCCAGGTTGCTGAACCCAGGACACTGACAAAGCAGGTGCTTCCTGACCCAGCACAGACCTTCCGTGCATTTTCTCTTCTTTTTTTCTCATGTGCTGATCTTGACCCACTGAACTGATTTTGGCATCCACCGCCGGGAGGACTGCGGCCTGCACTTTGAAAAATCATCCCAGGGCATTTCCTGAAATTCTCCAGGGGACTAGATCTATCAGATCCGATCACCCCCACCCTGGAGCAGAGCACAGCCTGTGCGGGCAGCTTTTCACTGCACTCTCTCGAACCATCAGATCTTCAGATTTCACACCGCCTTTCACCAGGCTGTGGGATGTTGCGTTTTTGCTTGAAAGTGAGACTCTTTCCATGTTTATTAGTTCCTTGGTTTTCTTTCTATGTCACTTGCCCATTTTCTCTATTAAGATTTTGGCTCTTTTTTGCAATGACTTTGTAGGAGTTCTTTATATAGTCTCCATACTAATCCTCTTTCTTATATAAAGTATTCTGGGTACTGATCTTGTTTCTACGTGTGCATGTGTGTGTGTGAATTGTGTGATTCCTCAAACGTTTGTGGCACCACAGGTGTCAGGATGCCAGGGAAGACTAGGGTAGGGAGGTGGAGGCTTGGAAGGATGAGGAGAAGGAGGAGGCTGTGAGTCCAGGGAGGAGGAGCTTGTTGGTACTGGTGCCATCGAGAATCTTGGAGGGTTTATGAGGCGGCTCCTTGGGAGCAGGGTCCCTGTGGCCCAGCGGTCTCAGAGGAGCAGACTTTGTTGCTGTTGGTAACGTCGGGAGATATTTGGTTATCCCTTCGGGAAGGGCGTGGCCGGCGCCATGTGGTGGACTAAGCCCAGATGCCTCTTAGCACCCGCAGCTCACAGGATGGCCTGGGAAGAAAAGCAGCCAGCTGAGGCAGGGCCACCCGTCTGCTCACAGGGCTGCACTGGCTCAGCCTGTTTCATGGTGAACCAGCCCCATGTGTCTGCCGGTACATGGCAGGGCACAGCCCTGGGGACGCCTGGCGTTGTTCGTGATCTTCCCATTGAGGCATCTCTTCCCTCTCCCTCCCCAGGCAGGTCGTGACGAGCTCCACCTGGGCTGAAGCGTGCGGAGGATGGAAGCACGCACCCAGCAATGTCTCTGGGCCGCCTCCTTCGCCGAGCCTCCTCCAAAGCCTCAGACCTCCTGACCCTCATCCCCAGTGGCACTGGCGGGTCCCCCTCTGTCCTGGACGGAGAGATCATCTATTCCAAGAACAATGTCTGTGTGCACCCACCCGAGGGGCTGCAGGGCCTGGGGGAGCATCACCCAGGTGAGCCAAGGAGGAAAGACCCCAGAGTACAGAGCTGGGGAGGGGAGCCCCTGAGCTAGAGGGCTGAGGAGGGGAGCCCCTGAGAGTACTGCACAAGGGAGAGGAGACCCCAAGGCCTAAAGTCCAGGGAGGGAGGATGGTGAGCAGAAATTCCCCAGAAACCACAGGCCCTGTTCTTCCTTCACCCACATAGGAGATTTGGGGACCAGGAGCTTTGCAGGGTGAAGGTGATGGGAGGAACTTTCCAGACTCTCTGCGGTGGGACTTTGTCATCTGCAGCCATGCTTCCAGAGTTGGCACACTTTTCCTTGTGCCTTTGCCAACTCCAGCACGGCCACAGAGAAGAACATTGTCTTTTGTTTTTCATCTGACAGGGCCAGGCCGTGCTCTGAGCTGGGGCGCTAAAAGGCACAACACGTAGCACATAAAAAAGGAGACAGGGTCTATTTCTTTTTCCAGGATGGGTAGCTGTCCCCACAGAATAGGGTCTGGGTGCTAGGGCCAGCTCACTGGAGCCCAAAAGACCTCTGGTGGGTGAGGACACAGCTGTTTGGAGAGGCTGAGCAGCTCCAGGACGCACAGTGCCTGTGCCTTTTCCCCTGCGGCTGCCCTGGGTCCAGGTACCTCCCCTCCCGTGAACGTGATTGGGAGACTGGAGTCCTGGACCTCTGAGGGGCACCGTAGCAACCTTTTGACCCTGTGTGGTCTCAGCCATGGAGAAACAAAAGGGCAAGCAGTCTGGGCTCTGAGTGTGGGGCCTGAGGGCATCACCCAGGGAGTTCCATGGGGCATTTATGCTGCAGCACGGTGGATGGCCAGGGGCAGCATGGGTGCAGGTCTCAGGCTCTGATCTGCCTCCCAGAAGCCAGGTGTGGGAATTCTTCCTCGCCTTCTGGGACTCTCATGCACACTGCCTGACAGCCCCGAGTGTCCTGTCCTGAGAGGTGCCAAGGAGATGCTGGCTGGAGCTGGAGTCCTAAGAGGTGTGGTCAAGGGCTCAGGCTTCTGCCATTGAGGGCTCTGCATAGGGCTGTGGAGACATAGGGGTGCCATAGCTCAGGGATTGAGATATCGAGAAGCACCCTGGGATGCACCAGGAAATGGCACTTTCCCCCTAAAACCAAGCACCTCGCTGCTGGTGCTGGTGAACCTGTTCATCGCGGTCAGCAGTGGGTGTGTGACACCAGTGCTCACAGCAGCCTCGGAATCTGGCACCTTCACCCACAGGACTGTACTTCCAAAAGCAAAGACCAGGTTCCAGGCTGTCTGGAAAGGCCTGCGAGCTGCCCCTCTTGGACCCACTTCTGTCGTAAAATCAAGCCTCCAGCCCGATGTGCCCCTCCTTGTGGGACGCTGGTTTCCAGGGGCTGCTGGGCTTCCCTACTGGCCTGGCCTCACACAGAGATGAAGGTCATGCACCAGGCTGGCCGGGGCAGCAGGCAGGTGAGAGAGGAGACAGTCAGAGGCCTGAAACCTGGGGAGCGCTCCCTTGGGGAAAAGCACAGGGGTGTGCTGCTTGGGCCGCTGTCCCCAGAGCCACCGCAGAACTGTGCTTGGAAAATGCCCGTGGTGAGGGTCTGCACTGGACTCAGCCTGGGCCCCCTTGGCTCAAGGCCACTCTGCACGTGACACTTGCATGTGCTGTGGTGACCTCTGTGGTAACAGAGTCTCTGGCAGCCTCCAGGTCTCTAACCTCGTCCTGCCACTCCCCGCAGGGTACCTGTGCTTGTACATGGAGAAGGATGAATTGCTGGGCACCACCCTCATCCTGGCATGGGTCCCCAACACCCGCATCCAGAGGCAGGATGAGGAGGCCCTGCGCTACATCACCCCCGAGAGCTCCCCTGTGCACAAGGCACCACGCCCTCGGCGCCACCGTGCCCTGAGCGCCGGAGCCCCCCGCCAGGCCTCCCCCGTGGAGCCAAGGCCCACACTGATCCCCAAAGACGAGGACATCCTGGTGGTGGCCCAGAGCGTCCAGGATGCTGTGCACATCAGCCCTTCACCCGAAGACGGGGAGAAGCTGGCCCAGGGCCCTGGGGTGGACAGTGCCCTCCCTGCCTCGCAGCCTGCCCACAGTGACTCCGGGATCCTGTCTACAGTCAGTTCCCAGGATGGGATGGAGGAGGGCCGGGAGCCTCGGGCCGAGGCCGGGGAGGAGGAAGGCTCCCTGGAGCTGTCGGCCGATGGCGTGAGCAGGGACAGCTCCTTCGACTCGGACTCGGACGCCTTCTCCTCGCCCTTCTGCTTGTCACCCATCAGTGCAGCCCTGGTGGAGGGCAGCAGCTCTGCGTTCCTGGAGAGCGAGGGCAGGTGAGTTCCCAGGTGGGGCCCCGCAGCAGCACAGCAGCTGCCCATCTGCCCACCCGGTCCTGTGGTTCCCGTGGGTGCCGCAGTCGCACGGTGAGGGCCAGGGGTTGGTGCCGGGCCGATGGTGTGGGTGCACTCAGACCCTGTGCCTATCTCTCCTCTTCCTTCTGGTAGCCTCACCCCAGACTGGGCCACCCCTGCCTGATCTGTCTGGCTCCTGGGGCTGGCAGTCCTGGGAAGGCCTGGGATGTTGGTTCTCCCTTCGGCAAGCGCCTGAGAGGCCGGACCACCCTGCAAGGCTTACAGCACTGGCTTGAGGTCATTTTTGCCGAGATGCTTGGTCCCTAGCCAGGCCCTAAACTCAGTCCTGCAGCCCAACAGGCAGGTGACCTGGCTGGCGGGGACTCCTGGCATCTGCCACTTAGAGCCTGGACGTTGGCCGCATTCGCCCAGTGTGGCCGGATCGTGCACCATGGGGCACTGTGGTGCCTGGGCTCCCTGGCGGTAGACTTCACGGCGCAGGTGGTGCGTTGGGGGCGGAAGTTTGCCCACACCTTGCAGTGGCTTCCCTGACCTTGGAGCCCAAGGAGACCACTGAGTGGGGAGTGTGGTCACTGCCTCCACCTCCTGGTGTCTTTGGGGCCTCATAGGAGGTGGCATGTGCCAGGGTGGGTGTGCAGACCCAGGGCACCTGGGAAGCCCGACGTGGATGTGGGTGTTCCCGCCCTTTCTGGGCTCAGGGTGTGGTCTTGTACTCATTCAATTTAGCAAAAATGGCAGTACCGACAGACATTGTTCATCACGTGGACTCAAGACTAAGCCAGGCTTGTGCAGGACAGCCAGTGGGGCACTGGGCATCTCTGTGGCGACCATGGATTTGTACAGAGGGGGAAAGGGTGGCTTAGAAGAGGTTAGCAATTTGCTGGAGGTCACCAGCCAGGGTACAAGCCCAGATTTGGACTTAACTGGGTCTCCACCAGCCAGGGCTGGAGCAATGGTGGCCTCTCTGGGCTGATGGAAGCCAGGTGGCAAAGGGCAGGGATGATGGACTTGCATGCTTTCCTGGCTGTGGCAGGAAGAGGTTCGAGATGGATCGTTTCCTGATTTTATGTCCTCAAAAACACGCGGTGCTTTAAAGCCCAGGGTGAACCAGTAACACTTGTCTCCTGTGTTTGAGAGCACAGATGAAGGAAGCAGTTGGCCACAGTGGGGAGTCCAGGTCCCCACGGAGGGTCGCTGAGGCCTGAGAGTCCCTGAGCCCTGCCATGTTCCTGCCCAGGGACTCTGTGAGGTCAATCTTGCCCTGTCTAGGCCCAGCCAGGGTCCACTAGAGCGCCTCCTGGTGGTGTCACGCTGGTAGTGCAGTGGTCCCTGCAGTTGTCCCAGAAGCTCTCAGGGCCCAGGCTGATTGGTAGGGGTCAGTTCCCTGCTTCTATCCCTCTCCCTTCCCCAGAGAGGTGGCATCTGAGTCTACTCTGGTCTCGGTCTCCAGGTTGAGGAGGGGGTGGCAGATCTGGAGTAGAGTTGGGGTTGCTTGACTGTCTGCCCTGCAGCCCCACCCATCAGAGCTCTAATCTGGGCATTCAGGAGCTGCGTGCTGATGGAGTCCCAGCACCCCTGGTTGGCATGAACTTGGGAAACTTCCTTCGCTTTCTGGGGCTTCTGTTTCCCTGCTATAAGATGGGGGTAATGATACCTATGTTGTGGGGTCATCGTGGGAAGCAGTGTCCTCCATGGTAGTCCCTACCCTGGCTGCACCTGCGCTCACCTCATGGAGTACCTAGCCCTGCTGCCCAGCATCTCTGGTGCTTCCAGAGCAGTGATCCTCACTCAAGGCAGACTCAGCCCCCAGGGGACGCGTGTAGCGTGGGGACATGGGTTTGTCACAGCAGACGGATGCCGTTGGCTAGGAGGCTAGGACTGCTGCCAGCTGCTCTGCCGTTGGCTAGGAGGCTAGGACTGCTGCCAGCTGCTCTGGTAGTGCTGAGGAGCCTCCTTCCTGCGGCCCCACCAGCCAGCTAGAGTGCGAGACTTGGCCCTGCTGGGGCCCTTGGTCTGGGTTTTTGAGACTAAGGCGGGGACTCTTTCCCTGCGGTGTGCTGTTCTCCCGCTGGGTCCTGGCTCTGACGCCAGGCCACACACCTGGCCGCAGCTGTGGGCAAACTTCAGCATCTGGCAGCTCCGCTTCAGACCCTGGCTTCACCGCCCGGTTGGTGATCTCGTGTGTACCCTGCTGTGATACGTGGCCTGGAATCCCTGGTGGGCAGTGGGTGTCAGGGTTGCATTCCGGGCTGGGCCACGTGGTCTGCAGGCCTGGGCCAGGAGCTGGGCAGTGGTCACATCCCCCTGTCCCTGCTCACACTGAGCTTCGTGGCTGCTGCTTACCCTTTTGCCTGTCTGCCTCAGGGCCACCCTTATCCCTCACACTCTGTCAGTGCAGTGGGTGGGGCTGCCCTGGACTCGGTGGGTGCATTAGACCATTTCCTGTTGCTCTAACACAGTATCTGAGGCTGAATACTTAGAAAGAAAACAGGTTTTTTGGTTTTTTTTAGCTTACAGTATTAAAAACCAGGAGTCCAAGGTTGGATGATGCCGTAGATTTGGCCTCTAGCAAGGGCCTGGGACCCCGCAGCAGAGGGCATCTGGGGGAACCAGGCAGGAGGGGCCAATTGAGCACACAGGGAGCCAGAGCCAGAGCACAGGCAGGGGCCAGCTGTGGCTTTTTTGGTTTTGGTTTTGGTTTTTTTGGTTCAGTGACTTAAATCTAAGACCTTTGCCTCTGGCTACATTTCCAGCCCTTATTAAACAAATTTTTAATTTCGAGACAACTATGATTGGGACAGAACAAGCCTGTCTTCTCATCAGAAGTGACAGGTGTGGAGTGGTGACAAACCCATCCTATGTGACAGGCTGCTGAAGACATATATGTATATTTTTAAGAAGACACTTATTTTAAAAGCAGGTGCTGTGGGATAGATCCCCAGCACTAGAGGGACGGCGTGCAGATGTGTTTCGAAGGCGGCTGGGCCCTGGAACCTGCGTTTTCCCCAGGCAGTGTCCCTATGGCCCATGTGCTGCCTTAGGCCTGGAAGGGCAGGTGGCCTCCCTGCTCCTGCCCCGCCCTCGGCCGTACACCTGGCTCCAGGCGGTGCTGGAAATCCGTCACTGAAAGGCTGATTGTTCTCAACTTCCAGGGCAGTTTTGAAAACCCCCGCCTCCCGGACCCCACCCAGACCTACTAAACCAGAGTTGCGCGGTGAAGAGAGAACATCTACTTTGGGTTTAGGGCCGTCGTGGCGAACCTGTGGCACTTGTGCCACGGAGGGCACTCAGAGCCCACTCAGCCGGCACGCAAGCCAAGTCGCTCTAATCTCGCCCTGGCTGCAGAGCCTCGGATGACTGCGCAGCGTTGCAATAAATAAGTGGGTCTGGGGTTGCAGTTTGGGCACTTGCTTTCCTAAACCTACGCCACCCCTGGTTTAGTGTCTGTTGCGGACTTGAGAAGCTCCGCGAAGGCCTGAAGAGGGAGGGGCCTTGTGGGCGGGCAGGGAGGGGCATCAGGCTAAGATCTGCGGGGCTGGGCGCCGGCGGCAGACGTGACTCCGGGGACCACCCAGCACCCCAGCCCTCTGGAGTCAGGTCTCTAATTACCTGGACTCCACGGCCCCGCCCAGGGCAGCAGGGCAGGGCAGGTCGTCCGGCTCACGGGCCCTCTCTAGTGGCAGAACTGAAGAACTACAGGTGTGGGGCGGGGAGACCAGCCCCAGGGGTGCGCGCGTCCCCCACGTCTCAGTTGGCAGGTAGTTTCCAGAAGGGTCCCCTGGAGTCTCCACGTTCGTGGGCTACCTGTGTGCCTCCTGCCAAGCCCAGAGCTGCTTCCTGACACCCCAGCCCCAGCCTATGAACGGCCTGGCCATCCGCGACCAGAGGAGTGTTCTGGGCCCGCTGGGGATGGTTGCTGAGAACCCATGGGGACGCATCTGCTCCCAAAGCCCCTACGGGTCCCCTGGGCCTGGCCTCTGGGTGCCCTCAGTGCCCGCCTTTCCCAGGGTCAGGCCTGGGATGCAGAGGATCAGTGAGCGCCGTATCCTCCATTTCTGTCCGGTGCAGACAGCACGGCACGCAGGACAAGCTGTGTGAGCTGGGTGAACCGCAGAGCGGCACTGTCTCCTCTCTAAGTGCAGATGCTTCTCCTGGAGCTTGTGTAAGTAGGCACCCAAGTTATAGAAGGAAAAACTAACAGCTGCAGGAAGACGTCCATCGTGGAGTTCTTTACAGCGGAAGGAGTACCATCGCCAGCAGGAAAGCAGGCGGCGGGCTGGCCAGGCCGCATCTCCCGGAGGAGTTCTGGCCTTCCAGCCCTTGGAGCACAGCTTCTGGGGTACATTTGAGGGGAGAGAAGGCGTCATCTGCCTTCCCAGAGGGTCTGTGGCCCCCATGGCTCAAACCCGGGCAGCACCAAAGGGAAGAATGCGCAGGTGCATGCCAGCTGAGGCCAGGCAGGTGCCCAGTACGGTGAGGCCGGGGCCTGGGTCTGTACCCCCAGCACAGTAGCCGCTTGCCTCCCACGGCTCGTGCACCCCTGAAGCGTGGCCAGCGCGGCGGAGCAGCCGGATGTTCACGTTCACACAGTACC
>PVJX010009241.1:0-61839 GCA_004027295.1 Dolichotis patagonum
AATCAAATTACTGAATTCAGTGTTGATGAAATTGAATGGGACTTCCACAGTTTTTATGTTATGAAAAATAGATTTGGAGGTGAGATTTCCTTTTAAAATTAGAAAACGGGGGCTGGGGGTTTAGCTCAGTGGCTTAAGGGCCTTCCTGGCAAGCACGAAGTCTTGAGTTCAGTCCCTGGTACCAAAACAAAGAAACAAAGAAGTAAAGTAAAGTAAAATAAAATAAAATAAAATAAAATTAGAAAATACTTGTAGGATGGCTATGTTACCTGAGTTAAATATATATACCTTTTGAAAGTTCTTTCATGTTTTACCACTATTGAATGAGAATATGTAGTAAAGCCTTTCAGCCAGAACCACCATCTTCTGGTAGTATGCCAAAATGATGAACACAAATGTAAAGAGGGGAACCGGTTTATGTTCTCTAGGCCTTTTAGAAAATTTGGGATTGTTCCTTTGGTCACATACATGCAAATCTACAAAAAGGGTGGTATCATAGACATCAAGAGGATGGCTACTGTGCAAAAACGAATACCACACAAATGTCCCCGTGGCAGAATAGGAAGGGTCTACAGAGCTATCCAGGGTGCTGTTGACATTGTTGTTAAACAGGCAAGGTCAGGACAAGATACTTGCCAAGAGGATTAATCTATGTATTGAGCATATTAAACACTCAAGAGAGTTGAGATGGCTTCCTGAACTGTATCAAGGAAAATGATCAGAGAAAGAAGGAAGCCAAAGAGAAAGGTACTTGGGTTCAACTAACGCACCAGCCTGCCCTGCCCATAAAAACGTGCTTTGTGAGAAACCATCTGTGTTTTTCTTGCTGAAAGATACTACTGAGGTACTGTGTAGGTGTACACCCAAATGGTGAGACATTTATGAAATGTTTATATTGGCTTGAAGATCCTGCACTAACCATGTATCAAAATAAAGTGGAAATCATTTCAGTTAAATGGATGTCCATTTCATTAAATAGTTTAAAGCAAAAAAAAAAGTGTGTACTAAAAAGTTTCTTAAAATATTATTTTATTCTGAATTAGCATTTTTATCGTCTTCTCCTGTGATTGTTGAATAACTACGGAACAACTGTTTTTAGTAATTTAAGTTTTATACATTGTAAATGATGTTTTTAACCTTCTACTTTAAGTTGTATCTTGAAGCAGCAGACATCGTCAAATCCCTAGGCAAACTTGAATGTGAAGAATTTCTCCTACGGTAATACTAAAATTTCTTTTTTTTTTTTTCCTTCTATTTTTATAAGAGGCAAAGAGACCGAGATTTTATCTAAACATCCATTTTAGATATCTTTTTTCTTAATTCATTTACTTTTGCATTTGCTTCTTAGCTACTTAAGGGTTAAGCGTGGTAATATAATATTAGGTGAAAAATTATCTGCAGTCTGTATGACTTACCTGCAGTTCAAAAATGCTACGTGGAAATTCCTGAAATAGTAAGTGTTAAATTGTGCATTGTTGCAGTAGCATATTAAATCTCATACATGGGGCTTGACCCACTCCTTTGTTCATCATATCCATGCTGAATCCCCCTTGGTCACTTAGTGCCATCTCTGCATAATCAGAGCACCTGTCCGGATCTTCATCACTTGTATGTAAACACACCCTTACTTACTTTAAAATGGTCCCAAAATGCAAGAGTAAAGATGCTGGCAATTTGGGCATACCAAAGAAAAAATAAAATGCTGTCTTTAAATGAAAAGATAAAAGTTCTCAGTAAGCAAAGAAAAAGGTATGCTGAAGCGGCTGAGATCAGTGGTGAGAGTGAATCATGTAATTTAAATTGGGAGGGAAAAAAATTATGTACCAATTTTTTCATCACATGAAGCTGCAAAAATGAAAAGCAGTGTGTGTTAAGTACTTAGTTAAGTTGAGAGAGGCATTGAATGTGTGTGTGTGTGTGTGTGTGTGTGTGTGTGTCTGTGTGTAAGCACGTGCTCAGTGTGCACAGGTATCAATCAGTACCATTCCAGGTCTCAGGCACCCACTGGGAGTCTTGGCACTTACTCCACCTATCTCTGTGGATAAGGAGGACTGCTCGGAAAAGTGCCCTTCACTTATGTCAGTAAAACTTACACAATTAAATAGTCAAGTGGAGAAAGGAAAAGCTGATTTTTTTAATGAGATCTTTCATCTTTAAACAATATAGTTCATCTGATAAGTTGGGGGAAACTCTTAAAAATATATTGTTTTAAAGCACAATACTTGTTATTAATGCTAATGAAACTAATTTTCAGTAATTTTTTATATCTCGTCTTGTATGTGATTTTCTTCAGGGGAGATAGGTATGATGCTTTACGAGCCTGTATTGGAGATACTTTGTGTCAGAAGCTACAAAATTTGAATATCTTTTTGGTAAGTGAATAATGATGTGAATAAGTAGTACATTCAAACCACTGCTATATATTATAAATTTATTAAAGGCAGAATCTGGCTTAATAAGGGTCTAAGTGAATAGTTGTGACAGAGACTAGATATCTTACAAAATGGAAAATATTTGCTCTCTCAACTTTTACATGAAAAGTTTACTATCCTGTGGTCTAAAGAATTAATATATTTCAGATTAACTTATTTTTTGAGGCAGGGTCCCATTATGTAGTTCAGGCTGGCCTTGATCTCATAGCACTCTTCCGCTCAGCTTTCTGAGTGCTGGGTTCATGTAAACCACGATATCCTCAAATTGAAATTTGAATACGACAATTTTTAACATTTAATGGTTTGCAGAAATACATAAAAAACTTTGTATTTCTATTTCTCACTAAATGAAGAAATAATATAGGTGTTTCTTTGTATCTTAGCTGTCTTAGTGCCAGGGAACTTTTCCTGAACAACATAAAACTCCTTGTTTATTTTATTATCGTTATTATAAGTCACTCTTGAAAATATTACTAATAATTTTTAAATAATGTTTTGATGACTAATTATTGCAGAGCTTTTGTATATATATGAAATGTAATACCAATTTTTTATTGTTTTTACCTAAAACTATTAGGAAGCCCTAGCCTCATTTATTCATTTGATGAGTTTTGAGAAATATTTAAAAGGACTCTTTCATGACAATATGCTAGTGTTTCATGGAATTTATTTGGAATTTTAAAATATTTCCTGCTTAAAGAAATTATGAACATTATGCCTTATATAGTTTTTATGTTTTTTTAACATATTCCTACCAGCTTGATCCACCAGGGGTATATGTGTGACCGTCCCATTGGACAGGTATGCTACTGGTGGTACTAATCACTTTACTAATAAAAGTAATGAAAAACTATCCAGTGAGACAGTCATGCATGTACCACCAGCAATTCAAGCCACCTAGCTTTGAGACATATGAAATATGGCCCCATTGTGAATATGTTAAACTGCGTATCTTTTGTAACTTAGCATTTGAAGAAAACCTAGAGGGAAATCAATCTTCGGTTGGCATCTAGTGTAATTTGATATGTTGTTTTTCTCCTTCATAGGTAGGCTGTGGAGCTATAGGCTGTGAGATGTTAAAAAATTTGGCTTTACTTGGAGTTGGTACAAGCAAAGACAAAGGAATGGTAAGATACAAATCTGTGAGTTACAGCATCTATTTCTGTTGGTCTTTCTTGAATTGTATTTGACTACACACACCAAGTGTGAGTTGTTAAGGACAGAGGATTAAACTACAAATTGGAAGTTTATATTCTACTTCTATTTGGAAGTCTACTGACTACTTTTCAGGTTATATAGTTTTGTTACAGATTACTTTAATTGTTTCCTTTGTTTCTTTCTATAATAATAGTATTCCAGAAAAGCAGTTCGTCCTATATGTCTCCCCTCATATCACTATGTGAAATGAGCTTTGCAAAGTAAAACACTTAGTTATTATCTCTGTTAGATACTGTTAACTGTAAAATCTTTTAAATAAGACATTAGAAATTCTCAGAGCATTCAGATGTAGTTTTGATTGGTGAATAGAGTAATGGGACTATTAACAAACTTTAGTATACAATTTGTTTTCATAAGACTAAATGTGAGCTAAATGCACAGACAGCCATGTCATGTATTTAAAGAAAAATATATTTCATTAGTGTTGTTTAACCTTTTAAGATATAAACTAGTTTTTATTAGTAATTTTTTAGATTTATCATGTTGGCCAACAGAATGACTATTTTAAGTGTTTATATATGTAGCCACAGTAGGAAGAGAAATCCTCAAATGCTAGGAATCAAGAGAAAAATAAAATCCTGAGGTAGATGTCACTGTGACTTACATTGTGTTATCTCTATCTTGAATATCTTTGGAAAGCTTTAAATGGAAAGGGAAGTTATTTGTGAGAAAATAAAACAGAGCTCGTGCCATACTGATGAATGTGTTCACAGTTACTGTGTATAAAAACTTTAAGCAAAAAAGCCAAAAACATACAAACTTTAAGCAAACAAATGAGTATAACATGGGTAGAACTTTTGAAATCTCTGGACCCCTAACTAAAGAAAATGTAAAACTGCATCATGGTGGTACTTACACAGATCACCTAAAACTGCAGGAAAATCAACATACACTCAAGACGATTCACTTAAAAATGATTTGAAAGAGGCAACCACCTCAGAAGAATCAGCCAAGGCAAATAGAAAAATTAGTCCCCTACAGCTAAGCGAACTGCTGCAGTAAAGTAAACCTACGTGGGAGAATAGGCTATAAAGTGCCAAATGATCAAAGATAAAAAGTAAAGCAAAAAGGTAGAAATAGAGCCCTGAAATTTTTGCAAAATGTCAAATAAGAATTTCCAAATAACCCTAAATTTAAATTCATATATAAATGACATGAGAATCGACGAACAGAAGATGAATAAGTACCCAGAAAGGAGTGCAAAAAGATACCTTTTTGGGGGAAGAAGATGAATTTGTAATGTCCAACGTAAATCTAGTGGAATTTATAGGGCAAGTAAAAATACTAGAAAAGGAGCAATGTAATATACTCAAAAGGTTATGACAGAAGTTCCCAAAATTGAAGATAAATTCACCCAATTTGAAAAGGTAACTAATTTAACCAAATCAAAGGTAAAGGTAGAAAAAGAAATTGTATAACACACATCTGATACTAAAATAAATACTAGAAGATGGTGGAAGTGTTTCTTCATAGTGCAAAAGAAAATGACTATCAGATTTCTAGATTCAACTATCTTCTCAGAAGTAAAGTAGCTGATAAGGCCATTCACAGACTGGGGGAAGAGAGCAAGGAGTCACCAAGAAGCAAGCCCTCCCTGCGAATCAGCACCACCGTGGAAGGGCCGCCAGGGGAACAGCCAGACCCCAGCCTTTTACCCTGACTCAGCACCATTCATGGACTGCAGGGGAAGAGAACCAGCAGTCACCAAGAAGCAAGCCCTCCCCACGAATCAGTGCCATGCACATGCCACCAAGGGGACAGCCAGACCTCAGCCTTTTCCTGTGACTCAGCATCATTTGCAGGCTGGGGAGGGGGGAGCAGACAAGAAGTCACTAAGAAGCAACATCTTCCTGTAAATCAGCACCATGTGCCGGCTGCCAGGGGAACAGCCAGACCCCACCCACTTCGGGCTGGCCGACTGGAAAACAAGCAGAGCCAAACTACCACTCCCCGCTGCCCCCCTCCCATAAGTGACCAACTGATCCAGAGAAACACAGGCTGCCATGATAGCTATTGAGGTGAAATGCAATTTGTGGTGTTTGGTGTTTCACTGACTTTGCAGATCTGGGGCCAGTGGTCTGATCATGTGTTCAGAGGAAAACGGTATACAGTGTAGCATCTAGAAGGGATCTCCTTCTGAAGGTGGTAACCATTGTTAATTCCCTGTTACCTTGTTTTAAATTCCTCTGTCACTTTCATTATTTTGTTGGGTTTGGTTTTCTTCTGTTTGGTTTTGTTTGATTTTGTTATATCCAATGACATGGGCAGCTATTTCAAAGATAACAAGATTTATTATAGTAACCATTTTGGACTTACTATTGTCTTGTTTTAAAGTCCTCTATTGCATTCATTGTTTTGTTATTAGTGGTTGTAGTCTGTTCTGTTTTGTTTGATTTTTACTATGTCTGAAAGTATCTTCAGCTATTTTGAAGACAAGAGGCATTATGGTAACCATTGTTGATTTCCTGTTGTTTTGAAGTTCTGTATCACTTACACTGGTTTGTTGTGATTGGCTTTATTCTGTTTAATTTGTCTGGTTTTATTCTCTTTAAAATAAAACAAATTTCTCAAATCAAAAAAAGATAGCTGACAAGTAAATGACAAAAGATTATCACCACTGGTTCTTACTAAAAACAACTAGATAATGTGAGCACTTCATGCAAGATAACAGGCATTCCTCAGTAGTATAATTTAAATAGAAAGTGATTTTAAAAATCGGTAGATAATGACTGGTTTGGGAGTGAAGTGCTCAAAAATAAATGTAAAATGTTCATTGATATCCATGGAATGTACAAGAGTAAATTGCAAATTAAATAGTTTAGTCTCTGTTCAAGAAGATGATAGTGGTTTTAATAAATTTTTAATTTTAATTTTGTTACGTGTGTGATACATTTGAGCATAACCACATATGAGTAAACATTTAGCTTCCAAGTAAGCCAGGCATGGTAACGCACACCTGTAATCCTAGTACTCTGGAGGCTGAAGCAGGAGGATTGTTGAGAATTCAAGACTAGCCTGGGCTACAAGGTGAGCTCAAGGCCACCCTGAATTGCATAGCGAGACCTTGTTTCAAAAAACAAAAAAGCAAGTTGAAGTAAAGAAAATCAATTAATTTAGTAGGAGACAAGTAAAAGGAATAAAGAGCAAGGTTGGTGGGAGAAGGTAGAAGGACACAGACATACGTAAGTAATCACAGTTAAAAGTTCACTAACACTTTTTGTTAGACGTTTTCTATTTGATTTTGTGCTGTTCAATTGAAAAAGATACATAGCATGGAATCACATAGAATTGTTAAAATAACAGGGAAATATCAGCTAAACAAAAATGAATAGGTCTGTCAGTACCCTAACATCTAGAACACAGTTTAAAAATACTAGCTTGAGGGGTAAGTGCATTTGAAAACAATTGTAAAACCATAATATTGGTAGTGACTTCAGAATATTTATATTTTTAGGATCTTGATCTTTTGTTTCTTTTGTTAGTGCCAGGAATTAAACTCAGAACCTTGCACTTGTTATGCAGGCACTGCCTTAGAATCTTTACCAGCCAAAAAATTTATAACATATAGGCATTGCTTTAGTGATACTGAGAAAACAAAATAGATTAATCTGTTGTGTTTACTTCCTGACATTAGGTTACAGTTACAGATCCTGACTTGATAGAAAAATCAAACTTAAATAGGCAATTCCTGTTTCGTCCTCATCACATACAGGTATGTTGTTATTCTGCTTCAAATTTAAATAATCTGTTGTATTATGTAAAAAAAAGACTTTCCTTTTTATAAAGAGAAAATAGTGATGAAATAGATAAATATGTACTATATTGGAATCTCAGATTATCAGATAATGGGAAGGACAAAAGGAGAAAATAGAAAATTATCTTTTAATGCAAAAAATTGGTTTTTGAATTGATTTTGGATAATAAAACGAGTTTGGGAAAATGAGCAATGTGTTTTCTTTCTGTAATCACTAAGGTATGTTTCCATATTTAATTTTAGAAAGTATATTGAAATATTGTCTAATTTGAAGTTTTGACATATAAATAATTTGAAAATGTTTTGTCTTTGTTATAAAACAGGTAAATCTTAGCATTAGTATTTTTGTGCATTTTTAATCTTTATTTGTAATATGCCTTTTATTAGAAAAGAATGATTGTCGATAGATATTGAAGTATTTAAGTTAGGAAAAGAAATAGTGTTAGTCAAACAGATTTCCTTTAGCACTTTTCTTCCCATACTGAACAGCTCATATGCAATCCTAATAGTAAATTAAGCTTAGTCGTATCATAAGCAGAGGGTTACTAAAGCAGGTAACAAACTTAACCTAATTGCCTTTCTTAGCTGTATGTATTGGCCAAAATGGCAGGACCTCACAAAATTTATTCACTTTCTATATTTTACTTAGAAACTATAAACCCTGTTTATTATTTTACTGAGTTCCAACAACATTTTCTGATTGTACACTAAGAATAGTGAGAAGGGAAACACATCACCCTAACAATGTGAGACACATGCCTTTAAAACTAGGTGCATGAGTTTGGAAAAGGTGCTCTCGGGAAATTTTCAGAGCCAGTGCTCACAAACACCTGAAGTGACCCCAAAGATTTAATAATTAACTAAATCACAGAGGAAAGAATGAATTTTATTTAGGATACCCTTTTCCATAAAACTGAAAGGTAAGTAATACTAAAGATACTTCCTTCCAGATGTAATAATTTTAAGCATTTTCAGTTGTGAAGAGTAAAGAAAGTGGTCGTACATCTAGAAGCATATTTTCTGTGCTATCTTGGTTTCCAGTATTTAAGAATGTGTCCTTATTTTCTAACCACTTACCAAGTCAAACATTACTAGGGTGAAAAAAATAAACTAATTGGATTAAGACTCTGAAGCACTTAGCTATGAAATAAAGATTTAGATTTTTCATAATAATTGTGTAGTCCAATGTGCATTATTAATTGTAATGTGATTATAGTGACTATAATTTCCACAAACCAGAAATGGAAATCAACCTCATTCTTTGTACTCACCTCATACATAATATTCTAGAGTGGTAAGAATGTGTAAGTTCAATCATAGCTTATGTTGTTTAAAATTTGTTTCTTCTGTTTGTATTTATTTGTCTAGAAACCTAAAAGCTATACTGCTGCTGATGCAACTCTGAATATAAATCCTCAATTAAAGATAGATGCACAGCTGAACAAAGTATGTCCAGCCACAGAGGCCATTTACAATGATGAGTTTTATACCAAACAAGATATAATTATTACAGCATTAGATAATGTGGAAGCCAGGAGATATGTTGACAGGTATGTTCCTCAAATTCAGGTTTATAGAGAATTATCTTTTTATTTTTTACTTCTATTTCCCACACATACTTACTGAAAAGTTCCCAAATATTTTATTATTCTTTAGTTTCTTATTATCCTCAAACCTAGACCATCTGATGATTTCATATTATACTTAGAAGAAAATTCAAAACTCATAAAATCTTAAATATTTTTCATGCAATACCTACCACCCTTCTTCAATTGAGCATAAAATTTACCTCCTCTTTCTCCTAACCCATGTCTGCTTACTTACTCTTCACTTAGTTTTCTTCCTCCTTTCATTCTCAGCCTTACTACCTTAAGACTGATTTTCTTTAATCCACAAATACACTTTTTCTATATATTTTCCTTCACAACTCTTACTTTATGGATGAATATTTATTTAATGTTCATTTCCTCACATAATCTTTTATCCAGAGACCATTTGTTTTCTATCATTTTACTTTTAGTTCCTGGCACATGCTGTTATTCAGGAAATTTTTGGTAAATAAGTAAATGAATGAGTGGCTACAAACATGTATATCTTACCTAGGCTTTCTTACCTCATGAATACATAATGTTAGGATGCTAGAGTAGATATATTAACGGAAGGAAATCTAGCAGTTGAGAAATGTAATGAAAAGATTATAATTTTGAGTGCAAGAAAAAGACAAAAAAAATCCAAGAATTAACCTAGAGATAAAAGCTCACGATTTGGTCCCAGTAGTAGAAGGGAAAAACAAAAACTGTTAAGGTGATTAAACAAAGTCACATGTGTGGCAGGGCAGGGAAATGAAAGTGTTCAGTGCTGTTTAATGTAGTGTATCTGTTTCCTGAAATACTGCATTCAGAAAGTGATCACTCTGTGCATACCCTAAGCTTACATTGTTGTTGCTCACTTTGTTTTTCATACTGTGCTTTCAAACAGCCGTTGTGTAGCGAATCTGCGGCCTCTCTTAGACTCTGGAACGATGGGAACTAAGGGGCACACTGAAGTTATTGTACCTCACTTAACTGAGTCTTATAATAGTCACGTAAGTGAATCAGTGTTTTGAAGTAAATGTCTTTATGTTTCTTGTCTTTCTCAACAATTTTCATTTAACTTTCTTAATCTGTTTTTGCTTTTTTGATTGTGTCCATACATTTACACATATTCATTTTTTAAAATATAATTTAATGTACCTTTTAAAATCAAAATTTTATGTTTGGTCTTTCTGGAATATTCTTATATTTACTATTATTTCTTGATTCATTTACTAGCAACATTAGAGTATAGATTACTTTATTTATAAGAAAGATTAAATGGGGCTGGGGATTTAGCTCAGCGGCATAAGCGCCTGCCTTGTAAGCAGGCAGTCGTGAGTTCGATCCCTGGTACCGATAAAAAAAAAAAAAAAAAGAAAGATTAAACTTTTAGATTGAGCTTAGAACTATAAACAAAGTACAGAAACTATCCTTTTCTTCTGTTCTTTTGATTTGATGATAATAGACATAGCTGATACAGTATATAAAAAATGCAATCTAGTTATTGTGCACTCACATCTAATGTTTATTTCCATTAGGAATTCATATGCCTAGTGTTGTCAGAAATTAGGTTGAAACCTGATAAGTATGTAACACCTAATAACACTCAGAATCTGGCTGGAGAGTTACATTCTTCAAAGGTGGAACCCAAAACCATCTATATTCAGATATACATACTTGATACAGATGTAACTTTGTAACACCAATAAATGATTTGGCAAAACTGCCAAAGGTAAAACACTGATCTAGGAAATAATTGTAGGTTTTACAGTTTTTAAAAGATCTTCTCAAAATAATAAATAATAACATTTGTACAAGGGAAGGATTTATTTAATGAATATGTTTGATTTACTAAAATTTTTAAATTTTTTTTAAAGTTTATGGTTTTTCCATGTTTTCTTATGAAACAAGAAGTTTATATATGTAATGAAAATTTTATGGGCTACATTTAGAAACTTTATCCAAAGATTAGATGTAAAAATTCATGATATGCTGAACATTTGAAGATTTTCAAAGTAGGGAATGTTATAAAATTCTAAAACTTCTCATAACTGTGTCATATTGCCGCATCTTTAAACCTTTTTTTTTAATTTCAAATTCATAAAGCCCAGTATTTAGTATTCTTCTGGCTTTTCTGTTCGATGTATAGAATGTTTAGTGATGTTTCATAAATCAACAAACTCAAATATAAAGCTCTAAATAAAAGAAAGTCAAAGTCACTTTGAGATTGGATAAATCAATAAGCCTAGGTTAAATGTCCCTTACAGTAGATCATGAACTTCTTCAGAGGTGCTTCAGTACATGAAGCAACCTTAGTCATAGTCTATACAGGACATACAAGAGTCCCTGATCCCCCATGTTCTTCTCCATGGTACACTGAACACTGTATTGAATGATTCTCAAGTCACTTTTCTAAGTAGGGTAATAAAATTTTAATTGTCATATTGATTTCTCTAGAAAAAAAATAATGTATGCTGATCTGCCTTGAGTATGCCAAATGCATGCCCAGATAATGAATGAAAATAGAATCCATATCTTGTGATTTTATTCTTGTTAACAAATAAAGGTTAGGTGTTAAAAGAGTTAACTTTTGCTCTTACTGCCTACAAGAGAAGACCTAAAAATGTGTGATTGGGGCCAGGGATATAGTTCAGTGGCACAGGGCCTGCCTGGCAAGCATGAGGTCCTGAGTTTAATTCCCGGTACCAAGAAAAAAGTGTGGTTGGATTTTTCTTATTTTGGATTTTATATTTATTTTAAATTGTTATTTGTTATATTTGATTGTTATATTTATTTTAAAAGTTAAAACGCAGCTGGAAAACGTTTGCCTTTTCCCTTGCCTTGCTTAAGTATTTATTGTCGTATCTTGTAACAGCGGGATCCCCCTGAAGAGGAAATACCATTTTGTACTCTAAAATCCTTTCCAGCTGCTATTGAGCATACTATACAATGGGCAAGAGATAAGGTAAATTTCCTTTACAAGGAATTTGTTTTCTTTGAAGTTGGCGAGAAGTTAATTCTAACTTTGAAACAGCCTTCTGTTTGTAATTTTTTGTTTGTTCTTTCTTCCTTGTAGTTTGAAAGTTCCTTTTCCCATAAGCCTTCGTTGTTTAACAAGTTTTGGCAAACTTACTCATCTGCAGAAGAAGTCTTGCAGGTAAAGATCAGTGTATTTTAATATAAATCTAACACTTTATGTTAATATAATTTTCACATTCCCTGTGTTTTACCTCCATAAAGAGGGTTAAAGCATCACTACATGAAAAGAGAAATGATATATCAGCAGTTTTAAAATTAGATCACAAGTGACCTTTTAAGTTCATTTGAACTATATGAAATTGTCAGTATTTGATTCTGACAGAAGAGCAACTCATGTCACTTATGTAGTAAGGATGTGTGATAATTAATTATAAAAGAACAAAAAATAAAGTACCTGTTAACCTCTTCAGGGTACCATAAAAAAATAAATTGAGGATAATGTCAAATGGACAGTAATCTCACCTACTTCGTAATGGGGTGACTCCCAAGGTATTTCCTTAGGCCTTAATCCTGTACTGCTAAAAAGGCCAACCTTTAGTACATACATAGTACTAATTTCAGTGAGGGATACATGAGAATGTCTTCTGAGTTAAACTTCAGAGTTAAAGCATCTTGTGTCATTTCTTCCCATTCAGTTTCTTTAAAAGAGAAATAAGACAAAGGCAGGCAAGGAGCTTGAAATGAAAAATAACAGAATAAGAACATTAAACACATGAGCTGGCATTTTAGACTTGGGTTGATACTTTTGGAATGAGTGTGTTTTTAATTGAACATGTATTTGTTTTTGTTTGCGGGTTTTGTTTTTTGTTTTTTGTTTTTGTTTTGCTCCTATTCCAGAAGATACAAAGTGGACAGAGTCTAGAAGGCTGTTTTCAAGTTATTAAGTTACTTAACAGAAGACCTAGAAATTGGCCCCAGTGTGTAGAATTAGCAAGATTAAAATTTGAGAAATATTTTAACCATAAGGTAAGTATACAGTCTGAAACATTAAGAAAAGGTATGATCTCACTGTATTTAATTATTACTGTTATAATGTCATTGGCCTTGAATGTTTACTCATTCTGTCATCAAGCTTTTCAGACGTAGAACGGTTTGGCACATAATTGTTTGTAAGTTCTACTTACTGACCTGACATGTATGTGTTTAACTGGTCTTTCTGTTCTTGAGATAGCATTTTTCTCTCAGGCATTAGGAATACATTTTGTCTGTAGTCTAAAAGCTGTTCAGAATATCTTTCATATTCAGGAAACAGAAAATAAAAGACACTCAGTCAGTGAAGAACTGTATTGGCATTTTACCTTTTCCGGCCAGCTGATTTTAGGTCTACGTCCTCAAATGTAAATTGAGAATACGTTGATCTCTAATACCTGTGTTGTGCCAAAAATCAAATGAGATAATACATGTAAAGCATTTAGAGAGAGCGTGGTACTTAAGTAATCACTAATTAAAATCTTCTTACCAGGAATTCAGTACAGATGCTAGAAGGTGGCTTGTACTGTCTTCAGTCCCCTTTTTAGGTTTTTACTCTAGTATCAGAATATAAATTAATTTTATGTTAATTTTTTTTCTTCCCTGAGAATCCAACCAAACTCTGTGCACACTAGGCAAGTGCTCTCACCTTTTAAAAATCTTGTGATTATAGCTATCTTGTCTTTTCATCTTTCTACTTTCTTTATGGCTCTGCCACTTGGAACACTACTTCATCACCCAATAAATGTGATTTCTTTTCTAGTTATTTATTCTGTCATTATCAGTGACCAGTTTATTTCAAAATCTTAGCACTTTATGTAGGTTATCTTTTATGAGTTTATTTAAAAACTTTAATTTTTGAAAAAGTTCAACTACAAACATGTAGAGGAAATAGTTTAATAAACCCCTAGTGTAATCATTTCCCTGTCACCTTAGTTTAATCATCACCAGCCTACATATAATTCTGTTTAATCTGCAACTCAGTTTCACTCTCCTCCAGATGATTAATCTCAAAATGCAAAATACTGTGTATTTTTGTTTCATTATATGAGGGTTAGCTTTTTGAAAAGAAAAAAATGCCACCACTTGTACACAAAAGAGTGAAATTATCTTATATTCTTGTTTGCTCTAGATTTTAAGTACAGTAAGTCTCCGACTTAGAAATGAGTTCTGGTCCAGGAGAATGTTCATAAGTTAGATTCATTTGAGAGTCACAAGTATATAATGTAAAGCATTAAACAACCAAACATACAGAGAAATACTGTAAATAAACTATCTTTACTTTACAATTACCTTAAAATGGTGAAGTACACACATGAGCTACTTCCATGATTTGTTCACAGCTCTGAAGGTTCCTAATGCAAGGTCCAAAAATGTTCAGAAGTTGGGAACTTATCATAGTAAAAAAAAAAAAATGACAATACAGGTTTTTCTAGGTACAGGAGTTAGTGATAGAAGAAAGATCAGGCATCATAAAGGTGGCTGGGAGACTTCACTGTGCTGTGTCTTCTCCTAAAACTTACTAACCAATACCAATTGTGATGAAGGGGCTTCACTGTACCTCTTTGTACAGGCTTGTATTGCAGTTGATCGTAGCCACCTTTCATTACTGGCCTCTCTTCTCTCTTGTCCACCCTCCCCTCCTCCCTCATTGCATTTCCTCTTGCCATTTCCTAATACTTGCTCTTCTACTTTCAGATCTTTTAATTTTAATTTTTTCTTTTTCCTCGTATGAAAGAAAACCTACAGTATTGTGTTCTTGGGTCTTACTTTACCTAACGTTGTATCTACCAGCTCCATGCATTTTCCTACGAAGGACATGATTTCATTCTTCCTAATATCTGAACAGTATTCCATTGTGAACGTACAGCATGGTTCTTCATCTGGCAGCTACAGTGAACAGTGCTGCGATAAACACGCAAGTGTCTCTGTCAGCTGGTGACTTCATTACTGTTGTGTATACACCAGGGAATGGTATAGCTGAATCATACGGCAGTTCTACTTTCAGTTTTTAGAGAAACCTCCGTAATATTTTCGCATGGTGACCATACTAAATTTACATTTTGACTGATAGTATATAAAAGTTCCTTTTTCTCCACATCCTATTTATCGTTACTGTTTTTGTAATAACCATTTTGACTGGGATAAGATGAATTCACGATACAGTTTTGATTTTTACTTCTCTGATGACTGAGATGTTGAACATCTTTTTATATTTACTGGTCACCTATACATCTTTTGACGAGTATCTTGAGCTAACTGGTGGCACACTCCTGTAATCCCAGCACTCGGGGTGAGGCAAGAAAATCGCTGTGAGTTCAAGGCCAGCTTAAACTGCATAGCAAGGCCCCATCTCAAAAAGAAAAAAAAGTATTTGTTCAGATTGGATTACTTGTTTTATTGTTTTTTTAATTATTTGTATAATATGGATATTCTCTGTAGATTAATAGCTGATAAAGGTGTTTTTTTATTCTGTAGGGTGACTGTTCACTGTGTTGTTTCCTTTGCTGTGCAGAAGCTTTTTATTTGATGTAATTCCATTTGCTAATTCCTGCTTTTATTTGCTGGGCTGTTTAGTCAGCCAGGGAATCATTACCAGTGCCAATATCTTGAAATATTTCCCTCTGTTTTACTTCAGTAGTTTTAGATCCATTTTGAATTGTTTTTTATACTAAATTGAGATAGATCTAGTTTCAATCTTCTCTACATCAGGACATCTGATTTTCCCAACAATATTTGCCAAAAAGGCTGTATTTTTTTCCAGCATATATTCTTGACACCTTTGTTGTGAATCAAGTGGTTGTAGTATGTTTTCAAATAAAGTATCGCAATGCCTCCAGCATTGCTTTTTGCTTCAGTTTAATTTGGCTCTTTTGGGTGTGATGTGCTTAAATGAATTTAAGATCATTTTCCTAGTTCCATGAAGACTGTCATTGGTATTTTGATGGGTATTGCATTGTATCTATAGATTCCTTTCGGTAGTGTGGTCATTTCAACAAGGTTCTTCCAATCCATGAACATCTTCTAGTATCTTCAGTTTCTTCAGTGTTTTATAATTTTCATTGTATGTCTTTTCACCTCCTTGATTAGGTTTATTGCTAGGCTTTGTGTTTGTTTCCATTTTATTGAGGCTATCGTGAATGGGCTTGTTTTCCTGATGTCTTTCTCATTGCTGTATTGAGAAACACCTCATTTTTGTATTTTGTGTCCTGCTACTGTGCTGAGTTTGTTTACAGTTTGAAGAGTCTTTTGGTAGTGGCTGTAGAGTTTCCTGAGTGTAGAATTATATTATGTGCAAACAGGATAATTGAACTGCCTCCTTTCTTTGCTGCCCCTTTTATTTATTTCTCTTGTCTAGCTGCCAGATTTGGAATACTGTGTTGAATCGGAATGGCGAGAGCAGACCCCTTGTTTCTGTTTCTGTTTCTGTTTCTGTTTCTGTTTCTGTTTCTGTTTCTGTTTCTCTTCCTCTTCTTCCTGACTTGAGAGGAAATGCTTGTGTGTTTTGATTTATGAAACGTGCATATATATTTATAGCACATACAAATTTTTAATTTTAGAAAATGTTTTTTGCTCAAATAATGGGTTTCTTTAATTCTTTTTTTTTTTTTCTTTAGGCACTTCAGCTTCTTCACTGTTTTCCTGTGGACACACGATTAAAAGATGGCAGTGAGTATGAGCAAGTGTTGAGAAGTTGTTTCAAATCAACTTTAATTTCTTACCTGTGTGTATATACATGTTGAAACTAACATTTGCAACTTTTCATTAGGTTTGTTTTGGCAGTCACCAAAAAGGCCACCTTCTCCATTAAAGTTTGACTTACATGAACCTTTGTGAGTATATATATGTAAATTTCTTAAGTGTGCATTGCAGAGTCTTAATGTTAAATGATCATATCCCTGTTATTCAAAGAGTTCAGTCGCAACCCTTGTTGCTACTTAGATGTAAATGCATTTATTTGCATGATAAATAAGAATTATTTATAACATCTATTCTAAGGTAAAACCAAAATCAACTTTCTCTTTGTCCATATGAAGTAAAATGACAGTAAATATTTTTATGTTTAATAAAGCTAGGGATCTTTAGTTATGTGGAGAAAACAGTTATTACTATCTCCCTAAATTATCTCAAATGATTTCAGAAGTTTGTCTCACAGGAATACCTAGATACACTTACTAGATTTATGTGCAGGGCTATGTACTTTAATTAAACATTGAGCCTGGCCGGGCCCAGTGTGCACCTGCAGTCCCAGCACTCTGGGAGGCTAAGGCAGAAAGATTGGAGGTTTGAGCCCAGCCTGGGCAACTTCCCTGAGACCTGATCTCAAAAACTGAAGAAGGTGCCAGGGATATAGCTCAATGTGAAGACCCATGGGTCAATCTCCAGTAGCATGACAAAAAAACACTTAACTTGCCTTCACAAATCCTTTCAACAAATAAATCCTTTAATTTTCTCAAAAGGTACTTTTTAGTCCTTTAGTCCCCTTATCCTGAAGTATTTTTCCTATTTAAGTGATAGGCATTTTTAGGTTTATGAACTCGTTTGTTTGTTATAAACAAAACTCATTTGACCCTGATACACACTCCTGGTGTACAGTGTTTTCATGTATATTAAAACGAATTTCTTCCACTAGTCCAGTGGTGGTGAACTTACAGCATCTACGCCACAGCCAGCTGTTCTCTGAAAGGTTCACCATTATTGCATTAGTCTCATTTTTGTCGTAATCACTTGTTTCCTCAAAGTATTCATGGTGACTACCTGAATATTATTAATGTTTTTGAATCTAAACATCTGATATTTTCTCTTCTATAGCTTCTGTAATGTTTCGGCCTAGACCAGAATTTCACTATCCTTTTAAAATTAATTCTTTAACAAAAAGTATCTAATGATTTTTCCTCAAATATAAAGGCTGAATTTGCTAATAATTGTATTGTGCATTCAAACTTGGCTTTATATTTTAATTTCAAAAGGCACCTCAGTTTCCTTCAGAGTGCTGCAAAACTCTATGCTGCAGTATACTGCATTTCATTTGTAGAAAAGGTAAGATATTATTCAAACTTCAGCAGTTGATACAGAACCAGGTTAGAATTAGTTAATTGAATCAAAATGTGTTTTATGATGTCATTCTATTTACTGTAAATTTTTAAATATTTTATTTTGCTTCATTTTGTTTCTGTTACTGCCCAGTCTAACATAACAGAAGGTAAACATTCATTGCAATATTAAGCAAAAGTTGGATTTTTCTTTCTGAATTAAATAAATAGCCATATTTTAATGCAGTTATACTTTTTAAAATATTTATAACCTGTTCATCAGCTCCAGTTAACCTTATTCTAAAAAGCTACAGTGAACCATTTCATAACAGCTTAAAAATATTCCTAGAGACTGTCATCGTTAACATTTTTGTTTATTTTGGGGTCGAACATCATATACTTTCCCAGAAATCTAAAATTGCTCCCCTGTATTGATCTCTCTTCCATATCAGCACACTCAAGCTTCATTTATAACATATGAAGGGTTGAATATGGTTTTGAGTGACAAATACACACTAGTCAGGTTTTCCTCTTGAGTGCTTAGTATTAGTATTACTTTGTCTTTGAGACAGGGTTTCATTGTGCAGTTCATGCTGGCCTTGAACTCACAACAATCAATTCTCCTACCTCAGCCACCCAAGTCCTGGGATTACAGGTGTACGCCACCACACCTGGCTATGAGTGCATAATAGAGCTGAATAAATTACTTTCAGATTGGCTAAATGGAAAATTTGAACCATCTCCATAATTAACACAGGCTCTTTCAAATCCAGATAGAAATACTGGTTTTAGAGTAATCCTTTTGACATTGATGCAAATATGTAGTAAAAGTAGTGGCATTCACTCTGGTTTTTGTATGGCATGACCTTTGGTGTAGAAGTTGCTAACTATTGTAAGAATGGTAATTATACCCAACAGCAGTATGTCTGTATTGCCTAAACAACTTCTTAATAGCAAATGTACATGCAGTAGCTTTCAGTTCTTTTTATCTTAAAATATTTGAATATTTTCCTGCTTCTCAAGGTATACCTTCCATTTGCTTATTTTTTTAAATTTTATTTTAAAGGCGGTAAAATTAAACACAACAAAACAGAACAGAATGGGACATAAGAAAGCATAAATTTCAAAGCTAGACAACCGGAGATCTCTACTATCTGTCATATTGTCTCTTGTTTTCTTCCAAATGGTTGTCCATATCTTTGCATATGGGGAGCTCATACTAAATAACATAGCCAATCTTTTCACAAGATGTGTAGTTCACTGGCTTCCACTTGCTAAGCAGGGGAGAGGGGAAGGGAGGACACAGGGCTGGGGACAGGAAGACATGAGATGCCTGATTCTCAACCTGCGCACCGAAGGGCTCACAGCCGCCCCCCAGAGAGGGGAGGAGTTCTTGTTCTCCGGGCACTCCAGTCAACTGCACGGTGCAGGTCCCGAGGCACCAGGGTCTCTCTCTTGCAGGCCTCCAAAAGTCCGCCATACTCACCTACTATTTCTTTCTGATGAATTGACCATTACATTTCCAAAGTTCTGAAATGGCCAACAGACCACAGAAAGAATTCTCTTTAGGTTCCTGTTTGAAACCAGCAGCTACAGCAATTTGCTGGCCTTACTTCAGGGCCATTCCATTTGCTTATTTATTTATAGATTATAACATTGTGTGGGAAACTAAAGCATGGAAGGTAAGGAAATCAAAGGATAGTTTACTTTTAAAAGTTTGCAAAAAAAACCTAAAAGTTCAGGTTTGTTTTCCTGATTCTAGGTGGTATTTTTATAGAAATAAAGGCAAATGGATACAGTCAGAATATTATGATATGTATTCAAATACCTTGGAGAATGACAAAGGTCCTTTGATCAGATGTTTTAGCATTAGAATCAGAATTAGAACAGTATGTTTGTTGATTATATTACTTTTTTTAAAACAGGACTTAACAGTAGATGCCCTCATGAATATTCTTTCAAAAGTAAAGATTCAGGAATTCAAGCCATCCAATAAGGTAGGTTTAGAAATTCATTCATTTAGTTAATGGTTACTGAACTTCCTCTTGTATCACATTTCATACTCAACCTGGGGAATACCACAGTGAGAATTCTTTTTTTCTTTTTCTTTTTGAGACGGGTTTACTATGCAGTTCAGGCTAGCTTTGAGCTTAGTTTGTAGCCCAAGCTGGCCTCGAATTTCCAGCAGTCCTTCTTCCAGCCTCCCAAGTGGTGGGATTACAGGTGTGCTACACCACACCCAGCTGAGAATTCTTGTACTTGTGGAAGTTATATTCTAACGGGATGAAGAATTATGATTTTTTTTTAATGGCAGTAAATATATAATATTGCAATAAAGACATAAGTGCTAAGAAAGTTAAAGAAAAGAAAGAATGTTAGAACTGGTATCATTTTATATGCGATTAAAAGGAAAAGTGTCACAGATGATGTTAACATTTGGACAGTAACTGGAAGGAAGTGAGGGATGAGCCATGCTGATATATGATAGGCAGATGTCAGCAGCCCAAGCAGAAGGAGCGAATGCAGAGAAAAAGGCCAGGAAAGCCTGTACAAGCCGGGCTTCTCTGGGAAGAATATGCTTGGGAAAGAGTAGATACAGTAAGGTTGCAGAGCTGTTGGGTTGTGATAATTATTTTGTGTTTTACTGTGAAATAGGAAACTAGGGAAGAGTTTTAAGGAGAGGAATGACCCAATATGACTTGTGTTTTAAAGGAGGACTCTGACTGTTAAGCATGAGTGTATGGGGCACAGAGAAAGCAGGATTTACTGCAAGAATACAGGCAAAAGGGGAGGGGTTTAAAGGAGATACTGTAGAAGATGGGGATGTGACGGGAAGGGTTGACTCTCTATATACTTTGATAGTCCTGAATGAGTTTCTACGAGACTGAAATGGGAATGTGAGAGGGAAAAATTGTTACTTTCTTAGTTAAAATGGAAGCAAGCTTAGTAGCTCAGAGTGAAGGAGATAAGGTAAGAAAATTAGAGTAGAACAAAGAATGTCCGAAATAATTGCGAAGAAGGGTAGAAAAGTTACTTGAAAGCAGAATTGCAGTGCAGCACAGAGGTCCCACCTAATATTAACACACTTACTGTATTTAACTGAGCAAAGCTGTGGCTTCAACCACATTTAGTTGCTTGGATAGGATCACAGTACAAGATCAGTGGAAAATTGAATAGACTGTACTAAGACTGGGATGTTGCTCAGCAAATATTTTGGAAAAAGGAAGAGATGCAGAGTGTTAATAAAGACAAAATGTAGGCAGTATGCGTATGAAAGTTTAAAAACATTAAGTACTTTTCTTTTTTGCAAATTAAGTATGTGCTCTTCTTTTATACAGTTTAAAAATGATCCTCTCTACAACTTTCTCTTAGTCTTACTGTTCAGTTATACCAGAAAAGGTGAAATGGCACATCCCTACAAGATTAAAGGAAAAAGGGTGTGTGCAGTCTTCCATTTTACATTTTTATTTTAGGGAAAATGGTCTTATAAATAGTTGATTTCACACAAATAAGTTTGATAAATTTTCAGTTAGCAAAACCTTCTAGAAGCCAGTAACTTCAGTAATTTTATTGAGCAATATTGCTCTTGCTTCAATGTGTTTTCTGGCTTAGATTGCTTCTCATATCAAAGTTCAGAGGTAATAAACTTGCTGAGCAATTTAGCTATTGTTAAGATTAATTATAGTCTTTTTAAACAATTAATTACCTGAAAGTCGGGCATGGTGGCACTCACCTGTAATCCCAGCACTCAGGAGCCTGAGGCAGGAGAATCATTGCAAGTTCAAGGCCAACCTGGACTACACAGTTAAGTTTAAGGTCAGCCTGAACTACTTAGCAAGACCCTACCTTTAAAAACATAAAATAGAATTTTAAAAAAACAAAACAAAACAAAAAAACGAATTCCCTGAAGCTGCTCACACCCCAGAGTTCCAGAGCTAGCATTTGTGGTTACAGATTTCACAGCCAAAAATACCAGTTAGACATACTGACCAAAAAAAGTTTCTGTGTCCTGACTCCTTAGTATATCTAAAATATAATGCTTAATCTGAAAAAAAAAAAAGATGTTGGTATATGTTTTAAATAAGTATTACTTTAATAAATAATGATAAAGCTAGTTTGTGGATTGATAATATTGACTTTACATCTCTCATGGACTATCCAATGAGCACATAATCTCTAAGGATAAATTATCTGTGATATGTATATCCTCAATCATGTTACATTTATATATGAAAGAAGACATTCTTTTGAAAGAACTTCTTCTCAAAAATCAGTATTTAAGGGATGCTTTTATGAAGATTTCAATTTCTTTTGCTACCAGAAGTAGCTCTGTGGTAATTATAGTGGTGTGATTTAAGTTAAAGTAGATTTGTTAGATTGAAAACTTTTAACATGAACTTTATTTTGTTGTGAAATTTTAAGAAATCTGTATAAACCATTCAATAAATATTTTTAACATGTAGTATGAAAGCGATTATTTTAGATATAGTGGCAGTCTCACTGAACAAGATAAAGAACCCTGTTCTTGATAGTTTACATGCCAATATGAAACAACAAATAATAAACAAATACATAGATAATACTGGTTACTATGGGAAGATATAAAATATATTGGATTGTAATGATTAATAAACTGTTTAAAATATATGCAGGAAGTGTTGTCTCTTTATGCTCATTTGATAATGCATAAATGGTAACCAAAGTTAAATGGAGTTTGTGACAACATTAATAAATACATACACGTATATTTAAAGGTTGTTCAAACAGATGAAAGTGCAAGGAAACCAGATCATGCTCCTGTTAGCAGTGAAGATGAGAGGAATGCCGCTTTCCTGCTGGAGAAGGCGATCACATCTCATGAAGCCACCAGAAGTAAGGCACTGTCTTCACTGAACTGCGTGAATTGGGTGGACTTTCATTTCCACTAAACTGTGCACTGAAAAGTTTGTGGGACTGTATAACAATAATAATACAAGTTGATGCTATGATCAAATGAAAGTTACTGTTCATCTTTTTGACTGAATTCATCATTTTCCCTACCATGACCCTATCTCAAGTATTGAAATCTAATTCTCTAAATCACATAACTATTTTGTTACAGCATTTCTGATTGTTTTAGTCTTGCAAGTGGTGAGCAGCTCTAAACACATAAGCAAATACCTCTGTTTTTGAGAAATTATAATTTCAGGCTAATGGGGTCTTTGTGGAGACTAATCTTTAGACAAACTGATTCAGATCAGTTTAAAAACAATCATACAGAACTCTTCTTAGGTTCTTATGCTCCACACTTACTGACAGAATGCAGACTCATCTAAATACGTCCATGCTTAGGGACTTTAAGATGTCCAAGTATAGTAAAATTGAATGCCATTTGTTCACCTTCTTTTGTTACATGAATCAGTAGTTTCCAGTCTTTTGGGGTTTCATACATGGTCTGGTAAAATTTCAATAAAAATAATTTTACAATAGCAAACATTACATTGATTTTGAAAATGATTAATCTAGAAATCTTTCAAAAAGATACATTTCTAGGTCCGAGGATTTAGCTCAGTAGCACCAGCACCTGCCTGGCAAGTGCAAGGTTGTGAGTTCAATCCCCAGTACCAAAAAAAAAAAAAAGATACGTTTCAGTCAAGAGCACATGTTGACTTTTTAATTATCAACTACTTGGCAGGAGGTACAGTTTTCTCATTTTGCTATTTACTAGAGTTTATTGTTAACATTAAAACTTCTATAATTTGTTGATACTAAAACCATCATTTTCATATCGTTCTCTAATTTTAGTTGCCTGGATTTTCAGAATATTTTTCAGTTGCTTAAAAACATAGAGGGAGTCTTTGAAAACAGTGAACCCGCGCTGTTTTTTATCTAGCAGAATCTTCACCGCTTACTAGGGACCTTTGTTATTCTGCTTGCAATGATCAGGTGACCTTCAGATGGCAGTGCTTTCCTTTGAGAAGGATGATGACAGTAATGGACACATAGATTTTATCACAGCTGCGTCCAATCTGCGTGCCAGAATGTATAGCATTGAACCAGCTGACCGTTTCAAAACAAAGCGCATAGCTGGCAAAATCATACCTGCCATAGCAACATCCACTGCTGCAGTCTCTGGCTTGGTAAGCTTATTCTTTGAATTAAAATGTTTCTTTTCACTGCCTGTTTTCTCCATCATACCAGTCCCAGTGAATGAATCCCTTAGAGATCAGGGATAAATACTGGGTCATAAAATTTAACATTTCAAGATACTTCAGAAAATACAAGTTGATTCTGAGATGGGGGGGGTTTGAACTCACGACCTTACATTTGCCAACCAGGCACTTACGCCACTGAGCTAAACCCCCAGCCCTTATTTTGAGATTTTTTATGTGTGTAAACATTTGAACATAAAAGTGTACTTGTTAGGTGAAACTTTTTATAGGCGATAATCTGTATCAACGTTGGAAGCAAGTACTATTTTTCTTGAGTAAGAAGAATTGCCTTAAACTTACAGTAATTCACAATTAAGTTTTGCATTCAGTAGCAAGATTACATGGTCAAATTTACCATTTTGAGTAACTTCATTTCCTTTGTATGGAATAGTTTGAAAGTAAGATATTAAAAATGCAGAGACCTATAAAAGAAATATTTTTACTCTAATCTTATACCTTTCACTATTTCAGACAAATACTTGAGAACAACTTTCAAAAACTGTAAAGATCTGATTGATGTGTTGGATAATTATAGGCTGTTTATGTAATCAGATGATTTTCTTTTACCTAGGTCGCTTTGGAGATGATCAAAATAACTGGAGGCTTTCCATTTGAAGCTTACAAAAACTGTTTTCTTAACTTAGCCATTCCAATTATAGTGTTTACAGAGACTTCTGAAGTAAGAAAAACTGAAATCAGGTGTGTATATAGGTCTGTTTCTCTTGCATAATGACAGTGAGATGTTCTACCTTTTAAAAGGGATAAATATTGGTGTTACCTCTTCTCTTCTTCTGGGTATGTAAATCCTTGTCATCAATTCAAGATTGTGTCGAACCTCATCTTTCTGAAGCAGTTCTGTCCGAATTAGCTGAAGAGCTCTCATATTTGATCTGTCGCACAATGCAGCATTATACTGCATGCATTCATCTGTGTCTGTAACCTGAAAAGTCAGAAGGCACCGTGGTGTCTGACTGTGGATTATGGCATTTAGGGTCTAATTCTGCAACCTGAGACAAAGGAAAATAACTTCCTGGGACTCCATTTTCACTTTTCAGGTTGGCAGTAATTAAAAATTTGAGGAAAGGAATTATCTGACAGGGAAATGAAAAATCAGACATTTATACATTACTCCTGTGAGTGCAAAAGAGAATAATTCATAGTAGGGGAAGTATGGCACTGTACTTCAAATTTATAGATATCTTTGTACACATGTCAAATTACATTCATGCCAGGTAAGCATTCTGACATTGTTTATAATAGCCAGTGATTGGAACAACCCAGATAATAGTGGACTGGATCATCCACCCAGTGGACACCTCAAGCAAGCTGTCTACAGAGACAAGACAGAGCAGAGGGCTGTCTCAGGCAGCTGGGTGGTCAGGAATCACTGACAGGACCCTGAAGGCTAGATCAAAGTCATTATGTGCTGTGGAAATAAGAGCCTGTGGAGTATTTTATAAGTTGTATGTTTCTTTTTTCTCACCTTAATTTCTAACTCACAAATTGTGGGTTATGGGCAATTTTTTTATTCTTTTACTAAAGGGAAGAAAAATTAAGTGTTTACCTGAATATTTTCTACAACAGAAATGGAATATCATTTACAATTTGGGACAGATGGACTATACATGGAAAAGAAGATTTCACCCTCTCAGATTTCATAAATGCAGTCAAGGTAAGGACATTTTTATTCATTTGGCTTGTCATTGGCTTTGAGTGTGGTTTCTGTCGATAGTAGTCCCTCCTTATTTGCTAGGGTTGCATTCCAAGACCCCTAGAGAATGCCTGAAACTGCAAATAACCCTGACCCTGTATCTCTGTGTTTTTTTCTCCTCTGCATACATATATGTGCTTAATTACAGGTTAGGAATAGTTGTTAACAATGATCACAATAAAATAGAATAATTGCAGTAGTATACGGTGATAAAGTCTAAGAATAACATTGTAGAGTAGATCTTAGCAACCTCAGCATGATTTCTTTCTCCAAGAAGTTGAGAATTGTCACCTTTTCACTTAAAGGAAACACTGTACAGCTTTCCTTTAGTGTGGCTAGATTGCCAGCATCAAAGCTTTTGAACTCTGGAGCCATTGTTAAGTAAGATAAGGTTCCATGGACACTGACTGCAGCAGGCAGTCTGATGATGCGGCATCTACAGCGTGATTGGTGAGAGACAGTGTGCACAGCATGGGTGTGCTGAACCTGGGGGTGGGTCATATGCCAGGAGGATTAGAGGAAACAGCTTGTGGTTTCATCCCTACTACTCAGAGTGGCACACAGTTTAAAACATGAAATGTTTATTTCTGAAATTTTCCATTTAATGTTTTCAGACTGTGACTCTAAAGTGAATCCATGGGTGAAGAGGGACTACTGTAGTTTTTACCCATAACTTTATTGGAAGTAATAAGCAGTATTTAGCACAAATTTGTACTCTTTTCACAAATTTGGTCACTTTTTCAATGTTTTATGAAATGGTTATAAAGCATTTTTGCCTAAGCATTTTATGTTTGGGTGAAGCTTTGATTGTTTCTCTTTTGGATGTTCATTTTTTAGGAAAAGTATGGAATTGAGCCAACGATGGTAGTTCAGGGAGTCAAAATGCTTTATGTCCCTGTAATGCCTGGTCACGCAAAAAGATTAAAGTTAACGTAAGTAGTTTCAACCGTTATATGCAAAAGAATAAACGTAAGTAGATGCACACTAGAAAATTAAATTGAAATTTAGGCAAGAGCATTACTGTTATGTAATGATGTTAGTAAAGACAGCAAATCTGCCAGAGAAGAAAAGGCCAGTGGGCTGCCTTTTAAGGAATATTTTAGGATTACCATACCCTTGCAAATTTACAATCAGGTCTTCATGGAACAGGCTTAGGAACTTGATAGACACTTAGTATCTAAATAAAAGCAGACCCACCTCTAACGTGGAAAAGTCATAATGAGTTACATGGCTATCAAATATTCTTCTTTCAATCTTTCTTTTATTTTTATCCACCTAGAGCATAAGTCTCACAAAGGCAGGAATCTATTTGGTGTGGGTGGTTTAACACACCTACTAGTTTGAAAAGTATGCTCATCTTAATTGTCTTTACCTTTAAAAATGTATTAGCAAAGGCATTTATTTACCTCATAATGCTTTCATTAGGATCCATAGTATCTTTTGGATAAATTAAAGTGGTGTTTGGAATTCTTTGGTGGCATGCTACCTAGTTGAAGGTGAAATGTATGGTCATAAAGCATAGTGGATTTTAAGATTTCCTGCAAATAAAAATGCTTTTGAGAGTTGCCCAATATGATGCCTCCAGCATGATATACTTTGTGAATGTACTTATAATTTTATTGCATCATAAATTTAGCAGGTATTTATAAAGTGGCTGAGCGCCTAGGTAGTCATGATGTTTCAGTTAAGAACATGCACTGACTTAAAAACGGGTTCACATGCTTGCACAGTTACTCTTGCACAGTTACTTGTTCTGTCACTGAGTAGCTTTGGAATTTCCGGTCAACAGATGCGAGTGATTGTGTGCAAAGCTGCTGAGCATTATAACAATAGTCAGGCCTGCATAATAGTGTAATGGAATGGAAGAAGTATAAATAGTCCTTGTGACTATTTTAACATTATACAAACAACTCTGCTTTCAGGAATTCACAATTTATTAAGGGAAATTAATGTTAATCATTAAATGTAATTGACTCATTATAATAAAGATTTTTGCAGTGCACGATGGGTACCACAAACTCAAACCTGTGGTTCTGAGTAGATTTTATTTAACCTAGCTTTGAAGAAGGGATATTCCTGTCAAAAGCAGCAGTTTGTGGAACCACTTGTAACTGGAAAAGAGCACATATGGGTGCTTGGAAAGTGAAATATATTGCAGTCACCTCAAAGATAATGTGGTGTCATTGAATAATGGAAAGATTGAAAAATTATGTATGTAACAAAATATCTTTATAAAATAGAAAGGACCATTATAGAGGATTTTAAAAATTACATAGTTCAGATACTAGGATGAAGTTCGTATATTTGTGTTCCATCGCATTAGATGCTAGAATAATGTCAGCCTTACCTCTTAAGAAAATTGTAACAGCAGCTATGTAGGGAGAATGGAGACTGGAGGCAGCCTGCATTTTAACATTTTTAATCTAATTTGCTGTTTTACTCTTTACAGAAGAATGATAAAGAACCTAAAATTTATACTCTGAATAGGAAAAGAATTGAATTTTCAAAATGATTGTTGACATTTAGAGTCAGAACAAGTGGTCACTATTTTTTATTATTAGCAGCAGTGGTTCAGAGTAATTCACTCTTTAAGTAAATGAATGTCTTGAATTTAGAGCTTTCAAATAAAGTGCATTTATAAGAGCAGATGGATTGGGGTTTAAAGTAAAATATAGATACAAGTCTAAATATTCTGAATAGTATTAAAAAATCATTCTTTGATTTTCTAGAATTATCAGTGTATCATTCTTGCTTTTTTATCTTAGGATGCATAAGCTTGTGAAACCTTCTACTGAAAAAAAATACGTAGATCTTACTGTGTCATTTGCCCCAGACACTGACGGAGATGAAGATTTGCCAGGACCTCCAGTGAGATACTTCTTCAGTCCTGACACCAAATAAAGGTGATCTTAAAGTTACTGCACACTACATGGTTCTATAAAGAGTGCACCCAATTCAAAAACTTAAAAAAAATTAGCTCCTAGAACTGGATTTCTCTTTGAAGAAGCTTTAATTTAAGGAAAACATCTGTAAAAAACTACATTAAGTAAGTAGAAAGCATTTTGGAATGTAATATAAACTTACCTGATGCTTCACACATGACTGTGATAGCAAGCAACTTTTAATTGGAATATCACTTTATAGTACAACAAATTTGTGTATTAAGCTCTCTGGAAGAAAATAAAACAAAATATTTGTCTATAACAAAAAGAAAAAGATAAAGAAATTGAAAGTAGTGAGTGCAGCTATCCAAATAATTTAATCCCACTTTGTAAGTTTCTTTTTTGTTTGGTATTTGAGGCCCATTTTTCAATACAAATGTTGTTCGGCACCTTTTGTCTTTCATGGGCTTAGGCTTTAAAAATTTAATGTCAATGGGAGAAGAGATGATAGTAATAGGTGAAGAGTAGAGATTTTAAATTGTGTATATCTTACTGTCCTGTTACCTCTGCTAGCTTAAAGAATTTATTGTATCTTTTCCCAAATCAGGATTTTTTTTTCCTAATATTGTCAGTGTTGTAAGCCATGAGCAAATCAGATGACACACATCAACTTGAACTTTTAACAGTATTATATGGACTCAGACAGATCCTCTTAGAAAATCCAAGAATGTGAAAAGATAATGTGGCTAATCATTTGAACTTTAAATATGACTTTTGATGTGGATATTTAATTTATTTGGAACTCTAAGCAATTGTGATCATATATAAGACTAAAAGTTTTGTAAAAGGAGTATCTTCAGAAATATATGAAAACTAAAAATTAAAAACATCATTACTAGTAGAGTCTTGATTTTTTTTTTTTAATTTCTCCAGCAATCTAAGGAAAGTATGTTGTTTTATTCCCAGAAAGGAAATTGAAAAGGATAAAAAGATACTTTCTTAGGTCGTTATTAAAAGAAACTTTCTGTTTTCTAATATGAACTGTTGCAGATATAAGTGCTTTCATTAAAATGATATGAACCATACTGAACACTGAGTTAGTTCAGTGACAACAGCAAGGGATTTCTTTATTACTAAGGTTACCTTGCTTTCAAAAGCATTTGGCATTTCATAACCTCAGAAAGTCTTTCCCTCCAGCTCCTCTCCCGCTCTCCTGTCCACACGGTTCCTAGGTACTTGATAAGTGGTCACTCTGGTTTGCTCTTTATACTCTGTACTTGCTTTCCTTTTCCACTTACAAATAGTCTAAATTTTTTTTTCAATCAAGCATTTCGCTTCCTTCTTTTGAAAAAATATCATCCAGTTAGAAGAATGCATTTAGGAATGGAGAGTAAGTTTCAGTAACCAAAGGATAATCTGCTCTTTGAGAGATGGGGGAAGGTGAACAGGATGAGTCTTAAGAAAATAGCTACCTTTGAAATAAATTAATTTTTGATCCCTATATTTTATCTGTCCCATTGAGTATATTCTAATACCAAAACTTAACAGTACCTAAAATTGAATCCAGGAATAGCAAGTCTCTGTGTCTTAGAGTATTAGAGGATAGGAATAAAAAAGACTTTCGAGTTAAGAAACCGCTTTCCACTTTCATTTCATATTGAGCTCTTGGATTGTAACTGATACGTTCAAGGTAGTCATTCAGCAGTACTCAAGTACTGCCTAATAGTTCGCTTATATTTCAGCTAAGTGTCCACATCTTTTTGGAGTAAATTAAGATCCAGACTGTCAGTTCATATTTATGGGAATCAGTGCTTTGGCAGATATCAATAAATAAAATCAACAGGGATTAAGTTCATTTTGTGATTAAACCTGCAACTATTTTTTTTCTATAGTAATGATTTACACTGTTCTTTCTTCTAATTAGTTCTACTAAGCTGGATGAAGTTAATGACATCTTTTTCTCTTTGTCTATCTCCAAATCATGAAAATCAGTGTTGCTGGTTGCACCAGGTACAAAAATTTTGTGCACTTCCCATTGAGTCATTTTTTACTTTGAAATAAATGAAATTTGAGAATATCTTTATAAAACATGTTCTAAAGTTTGCTTCAGAGATTCTGATTCTGGCACTTACTATGTGGATAATGTCACTAGATGTTTTCTGCATGGAGGGATGTCATTACTTCACAGTGCTTTGGCTGGGGAGGGCTAGCGAGGATGCTCAGTGCTGGAGGAGATTCATAGCTGCACGAGGTCCTCTGTTAGTCACCAGCTGTCATTCAGTCAAATCAGCAAAACAGGAAAAAACAGTTATTACCAGCTGGTAAATCCCAGACTATAGGTTGGGGATTCCTGAAATTCATTCCTGTAAGAGATCCAAGCAGTTGTATTACATGACTGTAAGTCCTTTCCTAAATCATCTCAAAGGTGGAATTTATAGAATAGTATCTGTATTTTTATGTTATCTGTGATAGTGTAGTTTGGTAATGACAGTGTCAGAACTTTTGAAAAATCAGGTTTTTTTGAATCCACAGTTTATAATTAGTAAAATGAACAGAGAAAGTAAATTGTTCTCTTGAAATCTTGGAGGAAAAATTTCTCTTACTGTTCCTAACTTATTCATTGTGACTAAAAGTACCTAATTTATATATAGTTACTTAGATATGGTTGTAACTATTTTACTTGAACAGATTCAATAACAGAAATGAGGAACTTGAGATCTTGGGGATTGGAGTGAATATCAGAAGTAGTTTCTGTTCCCTTTCCATGTCTTAAAAGCTTTGATTTTTTAATTGATGAGATATGTGTTCAAAAAATACATGCAAGAAAGTGTATAAAATACAGACAGACAGTTTCAGGAACTTTTAAAGTGACATTGCATAACCAGTGCTCACACTGATAAAACACAGAAAGCAGCTCGCGTCTCACCATAGCTCCTTCCCCTCACAGAAGCTTTCTCATGCCCCTTGGGTGATGACCAGTGTTCCACTTTCTGTGACTGCTGTGTCCTTACGTATGTAAATCTGAACAAGGCAGTTTATTTCCACTTGTTTCTGCGCTTTATGTAAAAGAGTCTCACTGCCTTCTTTAGTGTGGTCTTCCATCCAGCAGGTAGGTTCTTCCATACTGATTGTAGCTACACTTTGTTCCTCATCATTGCTGTAATTCACCCTTACATTAAACACACCACAGTTTACACATTATATTGTAATTGATGGGAGTGTTTTTAGTTTGAAACAATGAGCTGCAATGAGTGTTACTTTTGTATTTACTATGGTAAATGATTCTACTGTGGGTAAAATTGCTGTTTTACAGGTTCCTTGGTTTTCCATAACTTTTATGACAAAACTACATAAATTTTCCTAACTTCTAGACTCTCTTTTGTTATGGTTAATACTGGTATTAACAGATTTCGGGGGGGGGGGACTAATCAGGTAGATGTACGGTTATATCTGATTGAAATTTTATTCTTGAACTTTCCTAATTACTAGTGAAGTTGAGCACTTTGGTAGGTTTACTGGCCACTTTGACCTTGTTTTTTGTAAAGCGTCTTGTCAATTTATTACGTACTTTTGTGTTGGCAGTCTTTCCTCACTGATTTATGAAAGATGTTTGAGTCATTTAAAAAAATCACTTTCTGTATGCCTGATGATCTCTGTTGTCTTCAGAAAACTTGAAGATACTCTGTTGTCTTCAGAGAACTTTTTTCTGTGATGCCACCAAATGACACAGAAATGTACCCATAGAAGATTTTGTCTGAGTTTTGGTTCCTTTTCTGTTGCTGTGCTAGTATACTGCCTTTATCACCATAGTTGATAGGTATTTTTAACCATTACCAAAACAGTTCCTCTCAAGTTACTGGTCTATGACTTGGTTATTCTTAGCACTTTTGTATCTTCAGTTCTCAGATTTCTAATAGGAAACATGCAAGCATGGAAACTGAAATTTTAATATCTTATTCACTAGCCTATTTCTAATAATTCTGGAGTCTGAACCCCTCTTGTGAGTTCATTTTTGTCTTTTGTTCCTTGAATTCCTTATTCTTCCTGTTATACCTCCTATGTGTCTCATTGTATTTACTTACTTGTCAATATTTGAAAACCAGTCCAAATAATTTGATGGCCATGATGTTATTTTCATCCTCCACAGTTTTCTCATTTGCTTTTTGTCAGGTACCTTGATACTTGTAACTCAGGATAACTTTGACTAGTGTCAGAGCCTGAGGTTTTCTGGACCTTCAAAGCCGAGTTAGACTCTTGGTCTCTTACTTTTTCCTCACCTTTTCATGTTCAGCCCCGCAGGTTGCAGAGTGTGTGCCGGGGTTCCCTGAATCCTTAGCTCTTGCCAATCCTGGACCATCTTTTAATCCTTGGCCCATAGCTCTGTGTCTCTTATCAGTGGCTTGTCATAGATCTTATTTGTGAAGATCCCAGCAGGTAGTGGTCACAAATGAAAGATAAAGGTTTACCATTCTCAGTTCATCTTCTCACACATACTAGCCTGGCAATTTATTTGCTAATAATCAGCTTTCTGATGCTTCCTCCTGTATTTAAAAATTCTATTTTATCCACCTTTTCTAAAGTTGTCTAGCTAGAATGTTAATCCAAATGACCTAGTCTACATTATTCCTAACTATTGATGATGAATATCGATGATTTCTTAATATTGTTTTTGCATCTGGAAACTTACGAAACTCTAGGCAGTTTTGTAAATTATTTGTTTTAGATTTTATGTGTAACTTTAACTTCAAGTAGGGACAATGTAGTCTTTTCTAAGATCTACATTTTAGTTTTATCAGTTCTGTTTTGTGTTCTATTTTGTGTATTCTGCTTTTAAAATATTATTTACATTTTTATTATTTTTTTCTGGTTTCTGTTTGAGATGGGTTACCTCATGCATGTCTTTCTTTCTTTCTTTTTTTTTTTTTGTCCCAGAGATTGAATTTACAACCTCATGCTTACTGGGCAAGTACCTGAGCGGCTCAACTAAATCCCCAGCCCACCTCATTCATTCATTTTCCAACATAGACATTTTAGAAGCTATCTCTACACTGTTGTAACAGAACTAAGGTTACAGTCTAGTCATAGCTCACAAGAAGTTGTTATATTTAATATTGTTAATATTCATGTTAGTGTTCTAGTGCTGTGAATATAGTACCTGAGAAAATCAACCTAAAGGAACAAAGAGTTATTCTGGCTCAGTTTCAAGAGATTTTTATCCATGATCAGCTGGACTGTGCTGAGGCAGAAGATCACAGCAGGGAGCACTTGTTGCAGCAAAGCTCCTTGCCTCCTGGTGGCCAGAAAGCAGAAAGGGACAGGGGAAAATACAGTCCCTCAAGGCAGCCCCTCCATAACCTCCCTCCTCCCACTAGGGCTACTTCCTACAGTTTGCATTGCTTTCCAGTAGCCCATCATGTCATGAGTCCACAAGTGCAATAATCTGTTCTTGGGATGGGGCCCTAATGATTCTCTCACCTCCCAAAAGCCCACTTCTGATAACTGCTACCCTCAACCTATAAACTTTGGGAGACTTTTAAACTCCAAACCATAGCACTATTTCATTAAACTACCTTTGGATTTTCATCAGTATTTCCTTTTCAACTCTTTGGTTGGTTCTTTCAGGAAAGTATGGTTTGTGATTTAAAAAAAAAGGCAAATATTTAAATTTAAAAATTTATTACAGCCAAGTGTGGTGGCACACACCAGTAATCCCAGGAATCAGGAGTAGGAGGATATCTGCAAGTTCAAGCAACCCAAACTGTAGCGAAAAAGTAAACAGAAAAGAAAATTATTACAATAAAAGATATGTTGCTGTTATTCTCAAAATACTCCTTTTTGCTTTAAACACACTTTCTCATGGTTCTTACCACTATCTGAAGCAGTTCTGGAAGTCTTTTGTGATTGTCTTTAGTTGCATATAATGGCTGCTTCAGTGACCTGAATTTATTCAAAACTTTGACCTTTTGGGGCGAGAATTTAGTTCAGCAGTATATGCGCCTGCCTGGCAAGTGCGAGCTTGTGAGTTCAATCCTGGTACCAAAAATCCTTTTACCTTTTATCATTATTTTGACTTTGGAAGAGAGCTAGAAGTCACACAGTGCCAAATCCAATGAATAAAGGGCATGAGGACACACTAATATTTTTACGAGCCTGTCTTTCCATTGAATGGCATTCAGGAAGCTCCGTTCACCATATTTTCGAGCACCTCATAAAGACACAAAAGAGAACTTTCACAACTGCTTCAGAAAATGACGAGAACAATAAATTAAATATATTCGAAGTGGGGGGTATTTTGCGTTAGATTAAAGGCAATTAATATTTTACTGTAGTTTTTTTATTTCATGAAAAAATTCATTAAGAGAATAACAATAGTTCATAAATTACTTATTATCTTCAAAGTAGTATAAAATATAGGCATGAAAACTTCTCACTGATATTTAGCACAAACCTTTTGAGATTTATGGATTGGTGTTGAACTAGCAAATACGCGACATCAGGGGAGAATACTAAAATGAATAAATTTTATTCTCAGTAGCAAATATATAGCATGTATACCATTGAAAATGGGCTTTTACAGTTCGTGCTTCTGGTTTGCAGGTGGATAATTTAAGTGACTTACATTTTATAAATTGGTCAGATCCCATTTCAGTGAAATCCTAGTGTGTTTTTAATTGGTTGAATTTAGCAGAGAATCTGCTGTGGAAATGGTATAGGGAAAATGTATTTAACTGAAGCCTAGAAAAACAAAAACTCATTAGAAAGTAACATGTGTTAACTTGCAGCAGTGCATTGGAAAATATGGATCAACAAGTCACAACATAGTCATAGCTTGTGGTTTCCCAGTGAGTTGGTTTCATTCTAATAAATACATGAAATCACATCCTGCATTTTTTTATTATGGTACAAATAGATGACTTGGGAATCAGGATCAGAAATGAGAGGTAATTCTCTTTAAAAGTGAGATACTCCTTTTGAAAATACAAATTACTAAAATATATGAAGGCAGTCTTCCACATTTTATTTCATGCAACTTATGGATTTTTCTTCAGCTTCTCATTTCTCCCTTCAGTGCTGAGTTCTTGCCCTAGGAATTACAAGTAGACAAACTTGATTAATTAATGAACCAACATAGTGTAACAAGGTCGTTATTTTCAGCAGGAATTGATTTTCCTGCTTATACCTGGAACATGTTTAATAAAATTTTAAAATAAATGTTATGTAATACATTACAATGTCAGTCTCAATACTCAGATTTTATTTTATCTTGGATGTCTAACTTGGTACCCAGAATTTTCCTAGGAAAATTTTTTTCCTACTCTTCCGCTTAATGTCCTTTTTACCTGCCCTAATTTTTTTTTGTTTTGTTTTTTTTGTTTGTGTTGTTTTAAACTACAACACTGTGTAGTTTAGACTGGCCTTGAGCTCACTATGTAGCCCAGGCTGGCCTTAAACTTTCGGGGATCTTCCTGCCTCTGCCTCCCAAGTGCTGGGATTACATTATTCTACAGAAGGTACTCAAAGTCTCCACATGCCTCTAATTTCTTCTGGTTTTAATGCATTCTATAATTGTTGTAACGAAGGAGTTTAAAATTAGGGAAGTTGAATTAAAACACTGAATCAATTCAGTCGCATAGCAGAAATCTAGGTGTCCATTTCTAAAATTCTAGGCACTTATTATCAACAGCCATGTTCAGTTATTTCTGTCTACTGTCAGTTCTTTTGTTTCCTGTTCCAGCTCTGAAAGCAATCCTTGTTGAGGGATTGTCAAGTAAAGGGCTAGTCTAGTTATTGTGGTAGTGGAAATATAGGCACCTAAAAGCCAAAGAGAGTATCTTTTCCAGCCAGAGAACCCAGAAAAATGGCTGAGAGAGATGAGAGACTTGGAATTACTTTTTTGCTTCCTTTTTCTAGTTTCTTTGGAGAGACTGAGTTTCACAGAACTGCAAGACAGCGTGGGTAGCCACAACTCTTAAGCCCTGTCTCTAGCTAGAAGACCCGGGGGCAGGGTTGGGGGCATTGGTACTTGAAAAGAGGGTAACTCTGGAGCAATGAGACCTGGAGAAGAAAATCCCTTAACTATATATATGATGTCATGCAAATTCCAGGCTCACTACTAAGCTGTACATACACAAAACTGTAATCACTGAAAACAAAACTGAGATGTAAACTATTAGCAGAATCTTAGGCTAATCCCTGAGAGACCAAACCCGAAGCAGTATAACAAATTCTGAAAACTAATTTAGAACCACTTCTTACAGAAATCGAGACAGAACTGGTTCAGTCTAACTGGGATGATTGCCTGTCCCTGCTTTAAAAAAAATGCATGAGACTTTATCAGGGTGTAAAGACTAGTGCCAATACTGAAAATGACCAAGATACAATCCAAAATTACTTGATACACGAAGAGAAACTACTTGACACACAAAAGGTCAAAGAAATGTGACTGACCATTTTTCAAGGGAAAAGATGATACCAATACTAAGCCAAAATGTTGAAATTATCAAAGACTTTAAGCAGCTGTGCATCATGAGGGTATGGTGGTTAATCTTGTCAGCTTCCTGGACTAAGAAACAGTAGATTAGTGGAGCATACTTCAGGATGTGTGTGTGAGGGTGTTTTCAGAGACAGTAGCCAGGAAGCAGAGAGTGGGAAAGAGCCCATGCTGACAAAATTCCTCCTGTTTTTCTTCCAACCAGGCCCCTATTGTATTCAGCAGTGTCACCCACATTTGGAGCTGGTCTCTGGTTTCTTGTCCCACGTACCAGCCAACTGTATTTTATTTTGCTTTGTTTTATTTCTTTATTGTACCAAGAATCAAACTCAGGACCTTATGTTTGCCAGGCAAGTGCTTAAGCTGCTGAGCTGTATCTGGTCCCTCAGCCCAACATTATTTTTTGTGTACGCTTTCCCTTACTGTGACAATGCCTGGGAAAACCAACTTAAAGCAGAAAACACTTATTTTGACTCACAGTTTCCTAGGGTTCACTCTGTGGTCAGCTGGCTACATTGTTACTGGGCTGGAAGTGAAGCAGGGCATTGTGGCAGAGACTGGTGGACCAGAGCTTCTAACTCCACAGCAGTTAGCAAACAGCCAGAGAAGAAGGAGCCAGAGGCAAAATAATGGCTTTCTAAGGTACATCCCTTACTTCAGCTAAGTTGCATCTCCCAGGTTTCCAGAACTACTCTTAAGAACAGACATCTTTAAAGTAAAATCTCAAAAAAGAATAAAATTGTTCTCTTGATTTCAATAACTACACAGTAGTTATTGAAATGCTCCAGTAATAAAGGTAGTGTGATATTGGCAAAAGGGTGGGAACATCTCAGTGGAAATTGATGCAAGCAAATATGATCCATTTTTTCATAGCAGTGGGCCAGGAAGTTAGCTCAGTGCACAGAGCTCATCGCCAGGGCCAGGCTCTAGGTTCACAAACAAAAAGGGAACAGTGGTACAAAGGCAGTGCCACACGGAATGAGTTTCTTTAACGAACAAAGGTTAACAAACTGAAGCATACATTGACCATTTGACGAAGTGAGCTCATTCCTAGATATTTTACCCAATTGACATATATTAACCTGTGCATGAGTATTAATACAGTGTAATAATTGCTCCCAAACTGGAAACAACCCTAATATTTAAATAATTGTGAATAAACAAACTGCTGCCTCCACACAGTTAAAAATGAGCTAGTAATACACTTGTATGAGTCCCAAACACATCCTAATGAGCGAAGGAAAACAGACTGTAAAAGTTCCTTACTGTGATTCCGTATATATGACATCTTGGGAAAGACAAAATACAACTATGGAACAGAACTGGTGGTTTCTGGGGAGAAAGGTTGACTACCAAGGAAGAACATGAGAGAATTTTGTGTATACTGATTTTGGTGTTGATTTTCAAATGTGTAGGATTATACACCCCCAAAATGAATTTTATTGTGTATAAACTTAAAATTTAAAAAAGAGCAATAGCTCATTTATATAAGAAATGCCATTATTAAATTATTATTAAATTCACACCTAATATTATTCATAAGAGCTCCTAGGGTACCATAATTTATCCTCAGCATTAAGAATTTATAGCCTTAGGGATGTACCACTGAGATCTCATGTGAGAAAGCCTGGACTGGCCTGGACTGGCCTAACTGGGATAGCCCAGCCCCAGTCAGGCTACTGAGTGCTTAAAGTCATGTGAAACGGCACCAAAAGAGGCTGCAAGAACTGCCTGACTACTTCTGATCCAAATTGACGACCCATGTTTGATTCAACCTCTATGTTTTGGGAGTGGTTGTTACACAGTATGACCGTTAGTTTTTTGTTTTGTTGTGTATTTTTTTTTGTTTTGTTTTTTTGTTTTTTTTTTCTTTGTTTTGTTTGCCTCATTCTTTTTCTGGTGTGGGAATTCCCATTTCTAAACTTAGCTCTTAAGATCCTAGAGATTATGGTGTATATAGCTGTCATCGTCATTTGATTCTAGGAACTGTCTGGTTTCTTCCTTGCATTCTGTGACCCACTGATTATTCAAGAGTGTATTGTTTAAAAAAAAAAAAAGAGTGTATTGTTTAATCACTGTCTCTGTATAATATGTCACCTCAAGGTCCTACAAAAACAATCCAATCCAAACCTCCTATATGGAAGGAAATTATAAAGACTAAAGCAAAAATTAATGAAATTGAAGCCAAAAAATGTAGAGAATTAATGAATCAAATAGCTGGTTCTTCAAAAGAATAAACAAAATACACAGACCTTTAGCCAGTCTTAATAAAAGTAGGAACAAAAAGACCAAGATCAATGCAATTAGAAATGAAGACAGAATCACAATGGACATGCTGAAAATCCAAATGATTTTTAAATCTTAAGAAACCCATTCTCAAAGTCAGGCATGGTGGTGCACTCCTGTAATCCCAGCACTCTTGAGGCTGAGGCAGGAGAATCACTACAAGTTTCAGACCAGCCTGGGCTACAAAGTGAGCCCGAGGCCCAGCCTAAACTGCCTGTATCAAAAAGACAAAAAAAGAAAGAAAGAAAAAACCCGTCCTCCCAATAAATTGAATACAGAAGAAAGGGGTAGATTGCTAGATATGAATTACCAAAACTGAACCAAGATGTACAAACCCTGAACAATCTCATAACAGACAATGAAATGGAGGCAGTAACAATCACCACCACCTACCAACTCAGAATAACTCAGGACTCATGAATTCACTACTGAATTGTACAAGAACTTAAGTGAAGATCTGACCCCAGTACTCCTCAGATTCATTAATGATATTGAAAAGGAAGGAGTACCCGAAACACTCCATGAAGCTAACATTACCTTGATTCCAAAACCAGACAAGAACTTTACTGAAAATTAAAAGTAGCCCAATCTCTTTAATGAGCATAGGTAGAAAAATCCTCAACAAGGTACTGGCAAGCAGAGTGCAACAAATCATCAAAAAGAACATATACCATAACCGAAAAGGCTTCAGGCCAGTTATGCAAAGATGGTTCAACATACTCCTGTCAGTAAACATAGTACATAAACAGAATCAAGAACAAAAATCACACAACCATCTTGATGCAAAAAGAAATAATTTTAACAAAATTTGACATCCTTTCAGGATTAAAAAAAAAACTGAAGAAAATAGGTATGGAAGGACCATAATCTAATAAAATCCATTTATGAAAAACCTCTGCCAACATCATTAAATGGTAGAAAACTAAAGGTTTTTTCCCTCTAAAATCGGGGACAAGACAAGGATATCCACATTGCCACTGTTGTCCACCAAAGTACGCAAAACTTCAGCCAGAGCAGTCAGCTTAGAGGAAGAAATAAAAGGGATACACATAGGAAAGGAAGAAGTCAAACTGTCCTTATTTGTAGATGGTATGATCCCTCACATTAGAGACCCAAAAATATTCTACCAGAAGACTAGAATTAATAATTTCAGTAAGATAGCTAGGTACAAAATCAGCACTCAAATACCAATAGTATTCCTATACACCAATAGTGAACCCTTTGAGAAAGAAATTAGGAAAATAGTCCATTCACAGTAGTTTTAAGAAAAATTACTTGGGAATTAACAAAGTAAGAGAAAACTATGGTACTTGTTTAGTTCATATCTAGATGTCTCCCAAACTTCTATGCACTCACAGGTGGGGCTTTGGGGAGATGATTGGCTCATTGGGGCATGACTTGTCTCGGTGGACAAGTCTACTGATGAATTTATAGATAAGTGTGATGTTAGGAAGGGGCCTATGGTCAAGGAGGTGGGTCACTGGGGATGTGGTCTGAACGCCATGAGCTACTCTCTGCCATACCACTGCCCTGGATCCAGTCAACTGTGGACTAAAACCTCTGCAAACTGTGAGCCAAAATAAAGCTTTCCTACTTTAAGTTGTGGGTGTCAAGTATTGTGTCTCGGTGACAAGAAAAGTAAGACTACTCTGAAAAAGATCAAAGAAGACATCAGAAAATGAAACTATCTCTTGTTCCTGCATAAGCAGAACCAATATTAGCAAAATCTTCATACTTCCAAAACTGACATACTTTTTAATGTAATCCCAATTAAAATACCAACAGCATTCTTCACAGAACTACAAAAACATCCTAAAATTCTTACAGCACTAAAAGACATCCAGAATAACAAAAACAATCCTGGGCAACAAGAGCAAAGAAGGCGACATCACAATATTAGATTTCTGGTCATACTACAAAGCTATAACGTAAAAATGAAACCGATGCAAAAGCAGACATATGGATCAGAATGTAGAGTGCAGAAAACTCCAGACACATTCACCCATCTGTTTTTCAGCCAAAAATATACACTAGAGAATAAAAAACTTTAACCAATGTTCCTGGGAAGCTTGGTTATCCACATGCAGAAGAATTTAAAAAGCTTCAGCCTCCAATATAAAAGATACATCAAAATTGGCAAGTAAAATGAACAGACACTTTTCAGGAGAAGAATAAAAACTAAGCAGTACTTGAAAAAATGTTCAGCATTTTTGATCGTTAGAGGAATGCAAATTAAAACAACATTGAAGTTCCATCTTAAGAAAAATAGCTATTGTGAATAAATCAATAATAAATGCTAGCCAGGCTACAAGGAAAAGAGACTTGTTTTCCATTGCTGGTGGGAATGTAAACTAGTACAACCACTGTGGAAGTTAGAATAAAGATTCCTCAAAAGAAAAATTTCATTTGACCCAGTTATTCCCTTTCTGGATATCTTCTCAAAGTAGTTAAAGACATCATATTACAGTAATACCTATATAACCATGTTTATAGCAGCACAACTCATAATAGCTGAATCTTGGAAGTTACCTATATGTGCATAAACAGCTGAATAGACGAAGATGTGGTATTTATGTACAGTGGAATACTGTTCTATGGAAAAGGATACATTTTAGTCCTTTGTACGAAAATGGATGTACTTTGAAACCATAATGTTAAGTAAAATAAACCAGACCCACAAATATTACATGGCTTCTCTTATATGAGAAATCTAAAATATAAATAAATAAAAGCAAAATAGAAGATTGATAATAAGAAACAGGTAGGTCTTTCTCAAGTAGGAAGGGGACCAAGAGATAGATGAGGGGGAAGGGAAGGGATCGAAAAGGAAATAAGATGTGTTATGTGCACGTACCAACTCCCTATGATGAATGTAATCATGTACTGATGGCATGTACAATAAAAATTTAAAAAAAAATAATGTACTGAGGTCAAAGATAAAGAGGGCCATAGTAACCAACAATTTAGATGATAGAAAAAGCTAAAGAGACACTGGCCATTTTTAAATGTTCTTTCAATGCTAGAAATTAGATCTATGTGTAAACATGAAGTATTTCAGACTCAACATTAATGACACATTTTTAAATATAAAAACCAACCAGAGCTAGGCATTGTCATGTATGCCTATCATCCCAGCACCCTGGAAGGCCAAACAAGATTGCAAGTTCAAGCCCAGCCTGGGCATCTTAGTGACTTAGTGAGACTGTCTTGAAATAAATAAATAAAAGTGGCTGTGGGTGTATCTCACTGCAAAGGTCCTGGTCCTGGTTTCAATGTCCAGTATCCCCCCCCCCCCGCCAAAAATGCAGCTGACTAGAAGTGAAATGTACTGCCTCCGAAACTAGTAAGCCTCCTAGTGTTAGACTTTTGTTTTTTGAGGTGCTAAGGGTTGAACCCCTGACCTACATACTAGGCAAACATTCTACCATCGAGCTGTATCCTCAGCCATAGAAATTTTCAAATGAGTTGAATGGTCACATCTTAGAGATGCTCCCCGCTGAGTGTGCAGGTGACCCCTGCAAAGTAGACACTACTGTTTCTCAAGGTCTTCAGATGCTTTTGAGTTTTCTGTTACTTGGCATCAGAAGGTTCACAAGAATTTAACTACTAACCACATACAGCAGGGATTAAGAAAACAGAAAGGACAACCATTATATGCAGCCTGTCTTGTTCTGCCAAAAACTAGAATGCAAACAGCCAGGTTGACGGGCATGTGACATGTGCAGTTGCTTGGTTTAATGGCATGCTCTCCCAGTTTTGAATCTCTTCATTTATAAACAAAGGGCCCACGAATTCTGTAGTTGGTCCTAACTTTAATCTTGGTGGGTCATCGTCACCTACTTAGTGCCTTTCTGGTGGAATAAAATCTCTGTCTCTCAGATCGTGTGTTGCCTGATGATCAATTCCCGTAGTCTCCTTGGTCCTCCTGTCCTGTCTGAAGCATTTGACATTGTGAACAGGTCATTCCTTTTATTTCCTTTCTACAGCTGAACTGCTTTGGTAAAGCTGAACAGAATTATAAAATGAAGGTAACTGTGTGTCCCTCAGGGATTTTCATCCCCTCAAATGGAAGTATACTCTATTCATAGGGATTTATTGATACTTCTTTATTTTTAGACTCACAGACAAAATGATTCCCAAATGGGTAAATTCAAAGGCTAAACCACAGTTAATGCCAGACTGATGTTACAAATCATATCAGAATTTTTGAGTTTTGTTTAACACACCAATGCAGTGAAGAACATACCAAAGTTCTCATCGGTAGAATAAACAAATGGTTGTAAATTTCCTCTAGTCTCCTTCATGAAATAATCAATGACACTGACAAGGCTTGGGAGTGTGACCTGTGTAAAGAAAAAGAGAGAAGACTCAACTGCTGTTTAAGAGACTACTGTATATTTCCTGACCTCCCGAAGTCATGTCAGTAATTTATTTCAGTGGTTTTACTTGACCAGGTGTCAGTTACTTGTTGAAGAATTAGCCCTTTCCCATCGAATATAATCTGGTGACCAACAGCTAGGTACACTGATCCCCCCCACCCCCATTTAAAACACAGGAATGTCTTAAGTGAGGAACAGAGTAAGTTCCCTTCCTGAAATTTGAGCTCAAATTTAGGAGTGAGACAGGAGAGGGATTTCCTAATCAAATGATTACTAATAGAAGTAACTACTTCCCAGGCTGAAGATTTGCTAGCCTTCAGTATACTTATAAGAGTATTCTCTGTTGTTATAATCTTATTTCTTCCTAGGTTAGGCATAGTTTCTTATGCTTGAAATCAAAGAACTCTTGAAAATCGAAGAAGTTAAACGTTTTAATCCCATTGTAACAGAAGAATCTACCCTAATCCTTTTTTTGTTTGTTTGTTTTTGGTTTTTTTTTTTTTTGGTACTGGGGATTGAACTCAACCTAGCGCTTGCCAGGCAGGCGCCTATGCAGCTAAGCTAAATCCCCAGCCCCAAGCCAGTTATTTTTATACAAGGGAAATGTGGTAAATTTGTATATCCCATGTAACTTTAAAGTGAAAAAAGGATCATAAACTTCCATCTGAGCCAGGCAGTGTGGCGCACACCTGTAACCCTCACACTGGAGGTCGAGGGAGAACAATGGCCAAAAGGTCAAAGTCAGTGAGGCCCTGTCCCAAAAAACAAACAAAACTTCAACCTGATTGAGGGGCAGGTTGAGGGGTTCAGAAAAGAAACGTGCAAAGATAACCCAGGGTCTGTCTTCCTCCCACTCTGGACTTTACGGCCAGGACAGAAATGTGCCCCGGTTCACCAGGTGTAAGTATGAAACACACACCGTTTCTTCCGTCACAGCTTCCATTCACTTGAGTATTTGGATGCTCCTTTAGCAATCTAGTTCTCACCTCCTTCATTAAAATTACAGCAGGTATGGGTCTAAGAACGGAGAAGCTCTGGCAGGATTTACAGCAAAGGTGTGTAGGTAACTCAGTTACACTGTTCCTTCTGCTGTATCAGCACAGTGAATGTGCCTGGAGAGACAGGAACTAGGTGCTTAGTTTTAGAAAAATGTAAATATCTTTTGAGATCCACGAGTTCAATTTAAGTACTGTTCAGAGACATCCTCCTTACAACCTAGGATCACACAGCTGTATTCCTTTTAAGCATCTAGAACATGGGCCACATCACATTTTTACTGGTTGAGACCAGCATGAATGTTTTCTCATCTGCCAAGTAGACGAAACAGTTTCTACCTCAGGATACTGAAAAACATTAAATTATATTTGTAAACGTTAAATTGTATATGTAAATTACTTAGCTCCCTACCTGGCAGTTTAGATTTTGTATGATGATAAGTGATAAGTTAGCTAGGACTGGAGTGGGACCAGAGACAAAGACACTTTTTTCACTCAATATTTTTATTAAGGGGAAATTTCTCAACCTCGGCATGGCAGAGATTATACACTAGGTCAGTGATGATGAACCTTTTAGCAATGAGTATCCAAACTGCAACCTAAAACCCATCAATGTATCACAAAGTGCCAATACTGCAATTAAACCTAAATACTAAAGTTTTAATTAAAAAAAAACACATTAGTATCTTTTGCCTTAAAAGAAAAATAACACATGTGCCCTTACCATAGACCGCTACTGGTCTAGCTAGTCACAGACTCTTTTTCCATTAGAAATAAGCACATCTAAATACTTCTAGTTGTAGGGTATAAGACAAATGTCTAATTCTGCTTTTTTCTTTCCCCTAAAATAATTCTGTTGATAAGGACTCACAGCGAGCGGATGTGTTAGTGAACACACACATTTGCAATCTCAGCTACTTGGGAGACTGAGGTAGAATAGCAAATTCCAGGACAGCTTGGGCAACTTGTTTTTTTCAAAAAATAAAATTCAGAAAAGGATAGGGATGTAAGTTGATGGCAGTAGTGCTTGTCTAGCATGAGTGAGACTTTGTGGCTTTGATTGCCAGTAATGCAAAGAAATACGAAGATGTGCAGAAAAACAGAAGTAGAAAGCATTTTAGAAGCAGACTGTCTCCCTGTCTACCTCAGCTACCTTCTCCATTTTGCCAGCACTACATCTCTAGAAGAGAAGTCTGCTTTCCACCTTCCTCTGTGTTCTGTAAAGGTAGGCTTGAAAAGGATGAGGAGAAAATTCATCAACAAAAAAAAACTACTTACAGGTTTTTCCAGTTCAATTGTGTAGTTTTCTCCTGTGTTCACTATTTTGTAGTGCTTGATTCTTGGCATGCTGAATAACAATACAAACGGTTACCATTTGATTATATGATTAGGTCAGTGCAAGCTACAATTAGAGTAAAATATGACTATCTAGTAAACCTGTGTTCCCCAAACTAAGGTTTGGGGAAAAATCCTTGTGGGTTTTTTTTTTTTAATTTTTTTTTCTTGTGACTGGTGAGGGAGTGGTTTACACAGTAGGGATATAGGAAAGCTGGCTCATTGAGTGGGTAAATAAGAAAGGAAGAAAGTCAAGAAGTAGGAATAAAAATTAAATAAAGGAAAATTAACATTAAAAAATAAATGTATGGACAGAAAAAAAACAAAACTCAGCAAGGATTCTCTTAACTGTCAGTCCCACACAAAGTACACTTTATAGTGAATGGGTGTTTTTATTTCTTTTCTTCTTTTCAATTTTGACAAGGTCTCACTAAATAGCTAAATTGCCCAGGGCAGGGCTTAAACCTGCAGTCCTCCTCCGCTGACCTCCCAGGTTGGTGGACTACAGGCCTGTGCTAACACACCCAGCTGCTTTGCTCTTTAGAGTTGCGTAACACTCTTAATTGTTACTGTCCTGAATATATTATATTGTATTGATTATGAACTGCTTAAAATCAAGTAGCATATTCTTGTTCTAGCACTGTAATAAATATTTATGAAAAAATAGTAAATATTAGATAATCTCATCTGCTAGAACTAAAAAAGTTTGTACTGAGAGCAGAAGCCAGTATTCCTACCAGTTAGTTTTGAACAACAACATGTTACTGACTGACAATCTGGCTCACCAAGTTAGGTGCCTGGAACAACAACATGTTTGTCTTGAATTCCTTTGATTCCTATGACAGCAAACATGTTCTAAGGTTTAAAGTTAACAGCATTTATGGTGTCATTTATCTGATAACATTTGTCCAGAAGCTATTCAAAGCAAGATTATTCATTAGGTTAAGCTGTTGTACAAGGCCTTTCCACCTTTCTTTAATCACTTCTTTCTGCATTTCCCATTCATATGCATCTAAGAACACACCACACACAAGTCTTCTATTCTGAGGATTCTCTTCTCATCTACCTTTATATCCTCGTCTCTCAAAGGGACACCATGGTAGAAAACAATACATTAATGTCCTTGATCTATTTTTAGAACATGGCAGAAAGCCAACTGACTCTCCCTTCCTAAAAGAAAGTATGCCTAATGCTAAAAGCCAGGAATCCCATATCGGTGAAGAAATACTTTGGATAGGAAAGATCTTCCATGCCTTGCACCCATTTGGGGCAGTTGACTGCCTTTAGTTTTACTTCTACAGTATGGGCAGATCTTTGTAATCAGGTGGTTACTTCTGCAAACTCCAAGTTCAATCAGAATTTCTGTATCCTATAAAGTTAGTGTTATTCTTTGGTTCAAATTCTGGTTGCATTTTGTGTGCTTCCCTGGTTTTTCTCTATAAAATGCAGGTGGTGATGCCATACCTCAAAGGGCTGCTTTGAGCTAATACTTGCAAAGTCCTTCTTAATGTCTGACACCTGACACTCAGGACATTTTAACATTTGTTTTACCACATTTTAAATTTATAGTTTGTGTGTTTGTTTTTTTGGTACTGGGGATTGAATTCATGACCTCTCACTTGCCAGGCAGGCGCTTGTGCCCCTGAGCTAAATCCCCCGGCCTAAGTTTGTAACTTTAATTTAGTAATTTCTGTGAGTCTTGGCCACTTGCAAAACATGGAAAATTTCATCTCCCTCAATGCTTTGACTGTGCCTGAAGGGCATGTTTGTAGCACGCAACCTAGGGCTCACCAGTAGTATGGTGTGAAATGGGAACTTGATTGCTGCTGTTAATAATAACCATCACATTCAGTCACTATTCATGACTAAGCTGTGGGCAGAAAAGTGACAGAGCCCCACAGGGTCGCTTGTAATTCTGACAGAGGAGAATGCTGAAGCAAAAAGGAAAAATTCCACTGAAGTTGCTTAGACTTTCACTCTCATTTTAGACCTTTTGTTTTTCTTTCATATTTTGTTTCAAACATTTTCTGATGTTTCCTTAGCTAGTGACTTTCCAAGCTGTCTTTATTATTAGCGTTGTCTAGTTAATAATTTCTAGAAAACAAAACTAAAACATGAAGTTTGTTGTCAGAATAGCTCTCTGTTTTATGAATTAATTTGGCCACCTGGCTGAGAAGAGATGGGTGATATTCCACACCTGCTACTTTGTCACTGTATGTCTTGTTTATTCCTGACAAGAGTCTTCCTTTCCACAGCTGGTTTGTTAACAGGTGGAAAATTTTTGCTTTCAAGTACTGTTTTGTAAACCAACTTGTCCTTTTCAGCTAATGTTTTACTGCACAAACTCATCTACCTTGTATGGTTGAATAGTCTCTAAAACCCATTCGTAAGAGAATTAATTGAGGTTTTGGAAACACAGGTGTTTCCTAATGGTCTAAATTTCTACTAAAGTCTTTCATTAAGATCTATGCTATAAGAAACTAAAATTCTAATACATTCTATAATGCTATCCTTAACAATTAAGTGACCATAGAAGATACGAAATTCAGGAACTCTCAAGGGCTTGTTCTGATGCAATAGAGAATACAGATAATGATCCTTAACATTAGACATGTGTCTGGTTAATAAGGAAGACTTTGTGTAATAACAGTTAAATTTTTATAAGTCACCTTCATGTGTAAATGATTTACCAAAGCCTAATGACCACATTCTGACTCCAGTGTTACAGTGCTTTAGCCTGACTACATACCTCACTTCTTGCTTTCTAAATACTTACGGAGAGAGGAGGTGGTTTTATGAAATGCTGTGTTTTAATGACCATCAGCTGATGTCAAGCTGGATGAGCTTACTAAAATTAGAATTACATAACTTTGATATGATCTCCTTTTTCCAACCTCTTTCTTACGCATTTCAATACAACTTAAATACAATATAAATATAAATATAGTAAAGTTAACTATAGAAACATTGCATTTGATCATAAGCCACACGTGTAGCAGAAGATGCTTTATTTCTCTATTTCAGTTGTATGGAAAATGCAGTGCAAAAGTTGAACTAATGAGACTACTACATAGTTCCCGTATAAATGAAGCAAACCAACCAAGAAAGAAATAATGTGAGGGACAAAAACTGATCACTTTCTTGTATGACCTAATTTTTTTAGCAGTTAGATTATGTTTCTTAAAATTATTTTTCTTTGTAAACTTTAATTCAGTTCCATAGTCTCTTATTTTTTACAAGTAGAAGTTATATGTGATACTCAATTTCCTACACCCTGAAAAATGACAGAATCCTTGACCTAGAGATACAAAACAAAACAAAAATACACTTTTCAACTAAGAGTTTGAAGTTTACTGATATTTGATGACAACTTTCATTTCTTTTGGCTTTGTTTCAAGATAGTTAAATTTCATTATTTATTAACTTGCTTTGGTCTTTTTTGAGGCAGGGTTTCATTATATGACTCAGGCTGGCCTTGAACTCACTGTGTAGCACAGGCTGGCTTTGAACTCACCGTGATCCTCATGCTTCAGCCTCTGAGAGTGCTGGGATTACAAACGTGTGCCACCATGCCCAGTTTAAACTACTTACATTTTAAATCAAATAATCTATAACTAAAAAAAAGTCTATATTCTCTACTATATTTCAGTAGAGTCAAAAGCTCATTATTAATGCTTACTGTATGTTAAGATAACATAGAAAACACAAGAAGATTGACATATTCATGGTGCGACATACACATACATAGAAGCAGGATCTGATTTACCCTCTAACATTCTTGCCATCTATTCAGTGTACATGGTTAATGTATAAAGGCAAGTATCTATATACATGGAGTAACTGACAAGTGAGTAGAGCATTTGGGAGCTCATACTAACAGTGCAGCCATAATGCTATAATTTTAATTTTTAGTGAAAGTGAATATTTTGTTTTTACTTCCTTGACTCACTATCAGTATCTTCATATTGACTCTATTTATAATTATAGAGATTTATGGGGTGAAGCAGTAGATATATTTATTATTAATAATAGAGCATTAGTCCCGCAAAACAGCAACTTCAAAATTGGCGTGGTGACACACCTGTGTAATTGCAACATCTTCGGGAGGCAGAAGAATGGCCAAGTTCGAGGCCAGCATGAACTAATGAGATCCAGTCTCAAAAAAAAGAAAACAGCTGCAAGAATCACAATTCTAAAATAAATAAATAAAAATCACAATTCCTGCTGTTCTTTTATATGAAAGATAATCAGTGACTGAATGCATGTAAGGCAGTAACCTGTGTTTTAACGCCAGAGTACCTGCTGAAATCCAAGTTTTCATGGACTCTTAAAAACTAGAGTGACTCTGAAAAGACCCACTCAGTCTAATTACCTATATTGAAAAATAGCATTTGCATTGAACTGTTTCTGACTTTCTCCCTTGTAAACCATTTTACAAGAAGCAGTTACTAACCTTATCAAGAAGGTCCTAAAAAAAAAAAAAAAGAAGAAGGTCCTAAGGAGCCCCTTTCATCTTAAGTCAGAGTGTATCAACAACCCAGCAGCCTCTCCTGTCATTCAGAGTAACACCCTTGTCCCTACAGTGACCTGAGGACACCTGTGCTCCCAGCTGGCACTCAGGAGGCTAGGGCAGGGCTTCTAGGCCAGCCTGGACTTCATAGTTAAACCCTGTCTCCAGAAATCAACATATAAACAAACAAAAAGCCTGCAGGACCCTGAGTGATCTGGCCTGCCCTCACTGCTGGGATCTTATCTCCTAGCACTTTTCTGCTTTCTGACTCCACTGCAGACACAGCGCTCTCCTGTTTCTTAGCAAGCCAAGCGTTCTTCTGCCTCTGGGCACAAGCTGCCTGGACTAGTTGTAAAGCAGACACTGGCCTGGTTTGTTCCCTCTTTTTCTGTAGATCTCTGCTCAAGTGTCAATCAAGTAGGCCTCCCAAGACCACCCTGTGGGAAAACAATAGCAGCTACAAAAATTGTCTCTTTTTATTGCCACCCAGGATTCCTGTATCTCTCTCTCATCCTGCTTTCACCATATGATCTTTTATGTATATATTTTAGCTATATATTTGTCTGTAATTTGTGTTACCTCACAAGAAGATAAATCGCTTGAAACCACAGATATTGTTTTTTCAATTCCTTATCCTCAGGGCTTAGACAATTATTTGGCACAGAGTAGCTGCCCTATAAATATTCACTGAATTGAATGGATGAACACTACCACCATATCTAGAACCAAAGCAGTTTGTTCATTGTTCTTTTTCCCTACTTCAGCTGTTACCCTTGGTCCTTCTGTAGCTTTCTTATTGATATGCCCTCCTTATTCTATAGCAACGGAACTTGCAGTGGGCGTTGATCTGAACTCATGTGACATTTCTAAAGCAGCATCATGTTTTTTTAACAGTTCTACACATTTTTAAATTAAACGTACTCTATCTCCTGTCGGATAGTGATGGAATAGTTTCTACTGTTACTACCAGGTCTCAGGATCATATTTCCCAAGGAAGGATTCCTTTCCAACATCTCCGTTGCTTCTTTCCGAGAAACTGTATAAAAACATCTAGAGAGGAGAGGGTAAAAGAAATTGTTTTTAACTGATGAAGATCCTCACTTAAAAATAATACTACAAAAATAACTTTTAGAGCTGCAGTTACTAATTTCTATTAAAACCTCAGTTTTATTGTTGCAATTATAATTATATAATTTTAGTACCTATTATTACAAACCTGTGCCACTATAAATATGCTAATGTCAGTGCTGTTCTTCCCTCATTTTCCCAAAGCCTCTGGAAGCAAAGAGGACCTGAAAACTTATTCACAGATCATTATAGTATAATTGCCAGTATCATTTAGAAATCTAAAATAACAGTTAACAGTATAACCGCAGTCTCAGTTGACAAGCAGGATCTTTGATAAATACTGGTTGGTGGTTTCTTTTCAAGTATATAAAACATGTCTAAAAAGTATATCACCAAACACACTCCTTTGATATGACTTTCTATTGTACTGCTGATATTTTTACACGTAATTTTTTGGTTTTTTTGGTACCAGGGATCGAACTCACAACCTAGTGCTTGCCAGGCAGGCGCTCATGCCGCTGAGCTAAATCCCAGGCTACACATAATTTTTTTAAAAATACCACTTCCCATTTTTTATAATATATATTGTAGTAAATGGAATATATTGACATAGCAGGTCCCGACATGCCAGGGTCTCTCTCCTTTGGGCTGCCAAAAGTTTGCCACACTCTCAGCCATCCCCCAGAGAGGGGAGGAGTTCCTAGTTCTCCCAGTACCCCTAGTCAACTGCACCGTGCAGGTCCCCACACGCCAGGGTCTCTCCCCTTCAGGCCCCCTAAAGTCCGCCATACTGACCTGCTATTTCTGTCTGATGAATTGACCATTCCATTTCCAAAGTTCTGAAATGGCCAACAGACCACAGAAAGAATTCTCTTTAGGCTCCTGTTTGAAAACAGCAGCTATAGCAATCTGCTGGCCTTGCTTCAGGGCCAAGTTGTTGAAAGAAAGGAAGGAAGGAAGGAAGGAAGGAAGGAAGGAAGGAAGGAAGGAAGGAAGGAAGGAAGGAAGGAAAAGAAAGAAAAGAAAAGAAAAGAAAAGAAAAAAGAAAAGAAAAGAAAAGAAAAGAAAACAAAAGAAAAGACAAAATCCTGTCATGGTGTGAAATACACCAAGAATGTTAACAGTAAATATCTCTGAGTGGTAGGACTGAGAATGATTCTACTGTTTTCTTTATCTGTAATCAACATATTACTCGTTTTATTGAGCGAAAAAAAGAAAAAGAAGCAATTTGTATAACCTTTAACCTTTCAATCCATTGGCTATCTTTGGTTTCAGTTACCAGTGCTTGGCACGGTTCAGTGATTATGATACAAATAGAATCTGTATCAGCGCATGATGTTGTTTATTGATAGGAACCCCCAGGAGAAAAGAGCTCACAATCTTTTCAACAATACAGAAGATAAATGTTGGGTGTTGTTGAATTCTGCATGTTGACTCTTGTTTTTTCATCAAGGGCCATCCTCAAATGCACAGACTCCATAACTACTTACCTTCGATTGAATAGAACATTCTATGTATTTAAAATTCTTTGCTGTAATTTTGATAGAAAATTGGTCAATTATAGAGCTGTATAGTGAAAAAATACTTTTCCCTTCCTTCGTCATAGGAACTTTTATTTAGGTCTGAGCTCCGGAAAGAGTATCTATTTGTCCAAATTTGTGGGTAAAAGGGGATTTCCTGTGTGGTAAGAGTTGGTTCAAATCTGCATTATGTTGGTCATGACATAGAAGAGGAAATGTGGCAGGTACTCAGAGGCATGCAGTTTATCCCCAGGGTTTTTACTGTCTCTGGTTAAATAAGGTCAAATAAGTATGCTCTTTATGAGAAAGTCTCTGAGAACTGGAAACTAGTCTTAACAATTGAATGAATGGGGCCCGGGATTTAGCTCAACAGTGTAAGTGCCTGCATGGTGATCGTGAGTTTGATCACTGGTACCAAAAAAAAAAAAACCAAAACCAGTTGAATGAATACGCTGGAGTTCACTGGGCACTTACGCTGGCATAGGGTTAAACGTGTCCACATGTTCTTCTGCTGGTTCCTTCACTTTTCCCATAGAAACTGGAAGCTGTTCTATCTCAGACCTTCTTTTCTTTTCCTTCTCCAGGACTTCATGCAGTCTAATCACTTGCCCAGGTAGAAGCGAGACATGTTGGGGCACAGACAGCTGGAACCAATTAAAACAGCAGGCAGAATAGAAAGACAGCTAAATGATGTGCTGGCTTTAGTGAAGATAAGGCTTTCATGATTCTAAGGAACTTTAGTCACCTGGTACAGATGGATGGGTAGAATCATAAATAAATTTTGGTCCAGAGTGGGTGTCCTACAGTGACCTCTAAACCAACTAGAACCTGCACACAGAGCTCACTCTTCTTCCAAGAAATCTTTTTGAGCTGGTCCAAAACCACAGTACATCTGCCTTGTACACAAGCTAATTTGAGTAATGACAGAAGTCTCAGTTTTTTGGTAGTAGGGATTGAACTCACATCCTTATGCTTAACCGGGCAAGCACTTGAGCCATTGAGCTAAATCCCAGGCCTGAAAGTCTTAGTTTTTTTCCCGAGCTCACTGGGTTTATCAGTGAGAGTCACTCAAGAGCACTGACAAAGTGCTTCATTTTTTGACAAGTAAACTTGGAATAAACACCATACGATGGCATTATGAGAGAGAGATGAAACAACCCATGAGACAGCAAAGGCTAAGCATGACTGTGTGTGTTTCAAACATTTATTCTTATGCAAGAATTGCGATTCTTCTCTACGTATTAGCTGCGTTTGCTGCTACCTTTTCTAGGGGTATATTTTGGATCAAGTCATCTGCATGTATCCTGATTGTCCAACTCCCAGTTGAGTCCAGGTGGCCCCAAATTCATGATCATCCTCCTCAGTCTCATGAGGGCTGAGTGCTGGAATCACAAGTACCACCATGCCTGGCTAAGTTAGTCCCTATCTATGCCCAGCTACATTCTCTTGGGAGATGTATACTTTGCTGTATGCATCACCAGGGAGTCTGCAGGCGACATCTCTGCTTCCCCTATTAATCGTCACAGGGGAGTACGCTCCTTCCAGGGGACACACAAGAAAGTTCATCAAATGTGGGAAGAAAGCACACACACAATACTTTGGAAATATATATATATATATATATATATGCACGTATATATGTACAAACTATACACACTATATATATATATATATATATATATATATATAGTGAGTTCAATCCCCAGTACAAAAAAAATTCACTAATGGGGTACATAATTAAAAAGGTTTAGAGACTTTTTTTTTTCTTTTTCTTTTCTTTTTTTGTATCAAGAATCAAACTCACAACCTCGTGCTTGCTAGGCAGGCACTGTGCTGCTGAGCTATATCCCTGCCCCCTGACACGTTTTCTTTTTGAGCCTTTTCTCTTTTTTTTTTTTTTCATATGTAGCCCAGGCTCAAACTCAAAATCTTCCTGGCCCAGCCACTCATTTACTGAGATTGCAAGTGTGTGCCACCAAGCTAGGCTTGAAAGCTGTTTCTTTATATGCCAAACCACAAGAAATAGCATAATGGGGAAGAAACTAAGTTACTATTTATTGTAATGTTTTGTTTTAGCTACTTCTTATTAAATCCCTATTATGTCTCAAACGTTGTGCATGAGTTACTGAAAATAGACACAATAATATAAGATAGATATTGTTATACACACTTTAGAGATGAAAAAAACCAACATGCTCAGAAAAATTAAATATCTAGTCCAGGGTCACCTTGCTAGTATGTTGTAGAGCCAGGACACAACGTTTAAGTTTGTTAATTTGATTGAAAAGCAATGTCTCAGCCCATGGAACTGTCAGCTGTGCTTCTCTCTCTTCTCTGTCAAAGTTCTAACAGCATCACGTACAATGATCTGGGACCGCAGCACAAAATATTTATAGAGCACAAAATCTGACAGCACTTGTCTTCTCTTGGAAACTCATAAATTTTATTTGGTAGTCTAATATTTAGTATATATTATATTATATTATATTATACTTTGTATCCTGATCTCAAGGAAAATACTAAAAATAAAATGTTAACCAAACATTCAAGTATGATTGGCACATTAAAAAACATGTGTAACAAGCCTCACTCCAGTTATTTTAGTGTATTTCTGAAATACACTTGGGATATTTCTACACCAGTAAAAGAGGCACCCTGGTGCACAATGGCTTCTCTATAACAGAAGAACAAAGTCTAATTTCCCTAAGAGTTTCTTCCTCCAACCTCCAAAAGCAACATATCTTTCACATCTTTAACCAACTCACACTTCTAGCCTGCAACGCCTTACTTCCCTACACAGGAGTTGAACCTTTAACCTTTATCTGTTACTGGCTAAAATAAAGAACCAGCATCCAACATCTTGGTAAAGTGCTTATTTTATGCGACTGCAAAGACTTCACTTCACAATGAACTTTGGATACCGCTGTTTAACTGATAGTAATAAACATGGAAAATATTCATATCCTCTGTGTCAGAGAACATAGTGTTTTGTGGGAAGGAGCTGTTTATCAAAAAATCTCTTGTTTCCAAGACAGTTGCTTTAGTGGCTTTGTTCAAATTAATGGTGGTTATCTTGTTGCAACAGTTAACTCAGCCATAGAGCTTACTATTTGCTTTTGATAAAATGCTGTCCAGTTGAACAGATAAGTATCTCTTTGTTTTAAAACTCTCTGAACAAATGTGTAAAAGTGAATTTGCATTTTGACCGTCTCCTTTTTATATTGTATATGTTATCTGTAAAATCCATCTCAGTAAGCATTTCATAAATACAAATGAATAAGAAATTGGAATTATATTCAAGTTACTGTGTAAGCCATAATTGTTGGAATATAAAAAAAAATTACATGTCAAAGATAAGAGGAAAAATGTAGCTCTTCCTGACCACCTGCTATTTGTTAGCATCTTGCCTGGTCAGTTTTCTTCATAATTATCACCACAATGTGAAATGATCTCATTTGCTTACTTGCTTGTTTTTTCCCCCTTTCCACTCACCTGATAAAAAGGTAATTTTTCAGAGGCAAGTGCAAGAGTTTGTATCTGTCTTTTTCAATTGCCTTATCTTTAGCCACTTTCTCTTTTTCAGTTCTTACTTTTTATTAGTACACGTTTGCAGTACATAGTAATTACATTCCTCATGAGGAGCTGGTGCGTGTGCACGACACATCTGAATTCATTACTCCTTACCTTTCTCTCTCTACTCTCCCCACTCCTTCCGTCTCTGGGTCCCTTTCCTTTTGCAGAAGGCCTGTCTCCCTATTTCTTATCTGTCTGAATTTGCTCTTTATTTATATTCTGCGTTTCTCAGGTAAGAGAAACCATATGATATTTAAGCTCATGTGTCAGGTTTATCTCAACATTGTGGTCTCAAGGTACAACCATTTTCCTACAAATGACTCAAATTTATCCTTCTTTATTCTTCATCCATTTTCTCTCTTCATGATTCATCGTAAGTGTTTAGCAAATAATTTTGAGTAAGTGACTTAATCAAAAGTAAAGACTTTCCTACCTCTTTCACTGTGAGAATGAAGCCTCTCCATTCTTCCCCGCTCTCTGTGTTCTCTGTCTATAGATGAAGACAAAGACAAAGACAAAGACAAAGACAAAGACAAAGACAGATCTGTTTACTTATTAAACAAAAAAATTGTGTGAATTTATACTTAAAAACTGAATGCTAACAAACTTGTTACTTCAGTACATCAATTAATGCTTCCTCTCTTCATTGGTATGTAACACTGACTGGCTTGAAGATGGGGCAACTTCCAATTGTAGGTGGGAACTTCCAATTCTTAAGTCTAAAATACTGCTGTTGTTACTACTGTTAATGTTAATAACAATATCTACAAATCTACATGAGTGCTTATAATGTCAACTAGTGTTCTAAGCCTCGGCAGATACTCATTTACTCTTGTGAAGTGCACCTTGCTCAGAGAAGGCCCCTGCACTGCGCTCCTCAGCAGCCTGGAGGTCAGATGGAGTCAGTCATGCTAAAGCTCCACTCACTAAACCAAAACCTAGCTGATGTCTGACCTTCTCCAGAAACAAGGAAACAAGTAACAGCCAACTTTGCCACACAGGCCACTTTCATTTGGCATAATACATGAAGGTCCTCCTCTCTTAATTCTCACACAACAAGAAGGAAACCTGAAATAACAATTTATTTTTCTTTCGCCTGTCTTTCTGCCATCCCACTTGCTTTTTATTTATTTTTTTTTTCAGATTTTTTTTTTAACTCTGTCAATGACATCTGTCTCTTCAGCTTAGGCCACTGGAACACTGATTCTAATTTATGGAACTACTGAACTGCCCAATTCTAAAACAGGAAATAAAGCTAGTTAAGATCTTTCAAAGACATTTTTATAATTTTGTCTTTTGACAGCTTTTATAGTAAAAAATGAAAGGTACTTCATCACTTTTTTTTTTTTTGGTATTGAGGATCAAACTCATGACCTCATGCTTGCCAGGCAAGTGCTTACTCCACTGAGCTAAATCCCGGCTACCATTATTATTTTATAGATTTCTTTTCATTTAAAATATAATTATTGTCTTTAAAAGTGGTGCACACTAATTTAGATGTTGGTTTACATCAGAGAACAAAACAAATATCTTTGTTTTCATGGAGTTTGGGGTCTAGCAAGGAACAGTAAATAATAAATATAACTACATCTGATAGTATCATAAGAAAATAAAAATAAAATGTAGATCAGGGTAAAACGGATCGATAGTATGTTTAGGGAGTAGACAAGAAGAAAGCTTGCGATTTTAATGAAGTGGGCCTCAGTGAGAGACTTACTCCTGGGTGAAGAAACAAAGTTACAAAAAAGTTGAGTAACTTGCCTAAGATCCCATAGCTAGTCCAGTTTAAATCTCCTCTGACTTTGGTCTGTTCTCTTAACTGCTACATCGGTAAGTCAATTGGAATGTTTGTTTACAATGTAGTCTCTGGGTCCCAGGAATTCAACTTGGAAATGAATTGTTCAATTCAAGGGCAACTTTTTAAAAAAATACCAAGTAGGATTCCTGACTTTGTCAGAAGATAGAAGTATAAGGTCTCATCATGCTTTATACTAAATCATTGAACATGCTGTTCTAAAATCCAATGCTCCAAAAACCAATCCTTGTTAAAGTGAAAAAGATATTAACAAAGTATAAGATTTAAGCCCTCTTACAACTCCTTTTTATGTCAGTTATCAAGTATTTTGAAATGAGTGCACTTTATAATCCTGTCTCCTCACTCACCTTCAGGTGCACTTCCTCTTTTGGCAAAACGAGGGTGAAGTTTGCACAATTCCTTTCAACTGAATTCTGTTCAGTAAGGCGTGTGAAGTTTAGTATGTCTAATTTGTCGACGTACTGCAAAGATAAAGGACAATCCCATTAAATTATTTCATGGATAATACACATTGGTTCTAACAGGAAGGAAAAATAGTGTTTTCTTTTCAACTGATTCATAACCTGCGTGAAACCCTAGCTTTCCCAGTCCCACAGGGTATTGGGAAATCCATTCAGTTTCGGTGCTGAACCTGATTCACAAGTTTGTGAAAGCTAATTGTTAAATTTTCACAAATTTTTCAAATGAGTTCTAGAACACAGCTATTATTAAAAATGAAATTGTATAAACATTAAATTATATTATAATAATTAAATTATATAAAGCAAGAGTTAAAAACATCACATTGCAATGATACATGCATATCCATGTTTATAGCAACCCAATTCATAATAGCCAAACTCTGGAAGCAGCCTAGATAGTCATTAGCAGATGAATGGACAAAGAAAATGTGGTGTTTACACACAGTGCAGTATACTCTGGCATAAAGAAAGGCAAATGAGTCATTTGTGGGAAAATGGACACACCTTGAAACTATAACATTTAGTGAAATAAATCACACTCACAAGTTTAAATATTGCATAATTTCACTTATATGAAAAACCCAAGTATAACTAAAGAATCAAATAAAACAGATACTAGGAAGTAAAGAGATAGATGTTGGTCAGATGGAAAGATCAAGAATGGAGGGGAGGAGAAGAGGGAGGGGAGAGAAAGGTAATGAAAAGATTAAGTTATGTTCTGTACCTGTACCAACTCTACACATGGAGTGGAAATATTAGGTACTGAAAACATGAAATTTTTAAAAAATGAAAATTATAATTAAAACTCAAATGATTACTTTCTAATTATATAACTACATTTTGCTCTTCTTTAGGTGGTTGAGGTTATTTACATCTTTGTACTGTGTAGTGAAAATATTATATAATAACATAGCTACAGTGCTTTTCTTCGAAACTGCAAGTTCAGAGAAGTCATATGCAAAAGCTGAAATGATCCATGGCAGGAATTACACCATGGCAAATATTGGTGCACCTGTTGCGAGTCATAGTTTGATTTATTGTTTCCTTTATTGTCCCTTCTGCAAAAGGACAAATAGTAATTACTTGAGACACACCTACAATCTTTATTGCAGATTCTTTTTGTTTTACTTTACAACACCTTAAAAATATTTAAAAAATGCTTAGCTCATAGACTATAAAAGTTAGACTACAAAAAAAAAAAGTCATACTACAGCCGACCTTGACCCAAAATCCACTAATTGCTGGCACCAGTCTAGACTTCAAAAAGTAAAAGGCAAAATGTTAATAATGCAACTGAGATTTCAAAATTTATTGTGTCTGAAGCTGTTTCACTATAAATAGAGAAAAACATTGATTATTCTTTTAGAATTAAAAAATGTGTAATTCAGAGAAGTTGAGTCAGCAATAATCAAGGAACTTTCTTGGGAATCATTTGATCATATGAAAAGCACATTAAGGAGTATTGTGAAATTTTAAATTGTACACTGTACTTTTTTTATATCACTAATTGTCATTATAAATTTGTGTTCTTTTTTTTTTTTTTGGTATTACCAAGGATTGAACTCACAACCTCACACTTGCTGGGCAGGCACTTACGCCGCTGAGCTAAACCCCCAGCCCCAATATTTCTTCTAAGAAGATATTGTTTAACATTCCACACACTGTTGGCCATGAATATCCTATTAAGAAACTCCTATCTCATCCAAGCACAATAAAAATATTTCTTCTGAATAGTCTATGTGGACTGATCTGAATGCAAAACGGGCCACACTTGCTGCGTAATGTAAAAAAAAACTACCTTTAGTATTGTTTTTAGGGGGTTTTTTTGCTTACTGGTTTGTGCTAAAGTAGTCTCACGCTTGACTTGCCTCTTTTTATTTTGTCTATATTCTTATTAAGTCCCTTTATTTGCTTTTCTGAGTAAAAGAGAGCAAAAAAATACTGTGCAGAGCTATTTCTATATTGAGATGGAGGGTAAATTTGGGTTGGGGTTAGCCTGTTTATTTTCAGTAAACGAAGAAGTAGTAATGGAAAGAGGGGTTTAATTTAAATTAAGCACTTTTTTTTAATGGCTTGTCTGATCTAGCTCAGTGAGTTTTGCCACAACAAAGAGGAAGCAGCAGAGGAAGAGGTGGCGGAGTTAGATAGAATGTGTAGGCTGATTAGGGATTAGAAGGAAGTCGTATCTTTTGTTTTTAATTGTAGTGTTGTACAGAACCTTAAACATCATGTCGCTAACCCAGCTCCTCCCTGAGCAGACTGTGCTTCGGGATGTCTCTCTCCATGTAGTCCTTCCTCCGGCGGCTGGATGCTGCTGCTAGCCACACAGCCCTCCTGTCGCCTCGGTAGCCCTGTCTACTAGTAAGTACTTTCTTAAATCAAGCCAGGCCTGTCCCCTCGGTAATTTCCATTGGTCCTCGTCCCTTGTCCCTTTTCTTTAGAATAACACTAAACAGATTCTGTGACTCACTTAACTTCGTGATAGCCGTTCAGATACATCAAGGAAGCTTTATATTCTTCCCTGCTTTAAGTTAATAAATACATACAGTTCTTACCTGATCAGTCCCAGACTTTCTCCAGAGAGTATCACCCAAAAAACTTC
>PVJX010009242.1:0-61804 GCA_004027295.1 Dolichotis patagonum
ACTTACCAGGGCCATAGGCTCTTGCCTCCATTTTGGAACCTCATGTGGCTGCTGCCATTCTAGAACCTCATGTGGCCTCTGTCACCATTTTGAAGCATGGTGCTCTGAAGCTTTCTCCTCCGAGCCAATTATTTCACTTTTTCAGTTTTCAGGCTGCAAAGGATGGAGACCCACTGCTTCCTGGGATGCCTCCTGGCCATCTTTCTTATTTCTCTGTTCCTTCTCAGCAATCAAAGTCTCAGCTCTATCTTTATAATCCACAGCTTTACTGGAGTTTTCCTTCTGACCCAACTCACAGGATTTTAAATTATCCTGCTGAGCTCTTTGCTCTTGATTTGCAACATAGATCTGGCTAAAAGACCTCAACAATAGCCATGCCCAGCCTCAAATTTCGACTGCCTTGAAATTTCCTTTGCCAGATTATTCAGTCCATTGCCCTTAATCTCAGTCTCAGGAAAAGTCTCTGGGTATGAGCAAAATGCATACAAAATTTCTGCCAAGCTATAACACACATCGTGGGGAATCAAACAACCAATGCAGTCATTCTTCCCAGCAGAAACCTCGCAAGCCTGGTCTTTACCATCAGGCTTTCTATCAGCTTTCTGGTCTCCTGACCTCTGAGTAGAATCTCCTCTACAGAACAGCCTAAGCTGCTACAGCTCTTTGCACCCAGGTGACATGTCCAAACCTTTCCAAACTCTACCTACAAGCCATTTTCAAAGCATCTTGAAAAACATGGTCAGGTATAGTTACAGCAACAACCCCATTCTGTGGTACCAAATTCTGTCTTAGTTACTTTTTACTCATTGCTGAGACAAAATACCTGATGCCCAAAGTTGGGAAAGGAAAGGTTTATTTCTTACAGTTTTTGGAGGTTTCAGTCCATACTCAGTTGGCTCCAAGCAGGGTGGCATGGCAGGGCTGCAATTCATGTATACCTCAAATGGCAAGATGGAAACTAGCTAAAGAGAGAGAGAGAGAGAGAGAGAGAGAGAGAGAGAGAGAGAGAGACACCTTCTTCCAGCCATTACTCTGTATGTTGGCTCCACCCCTAGGAGGGTGTAGCACTGACACCATCAATTCAAGTGCTAGACAATGAACCAATCACAAGTGTACAATGCAAATGTATGAGGCCTTGGGGCCACCAACATAAACCATGAGAGGTGGCATGTATATCTTTTTTGACACTATCTCTTGCCAAACAAAATAGCTGATGAAATAAAAAACATCACTTTGTGTAACACTTTGGAAACTTTCTTTAAGTATCAGATCAAGTGAGGAAGCTTTTCTTTAAGTAGGACTTAATAGTAACTCTGTGCCTATAAGATTTGAGTTGCAAACCCCTTGTTATTATACACATGCACTCAATATGAAAAAATAATTCCCATATTTTCAGGTACAACTAGGAAAACAGGGATTATTAGTCCTTCAGAAACCATGAAGTAGCTATAGTATTTTTTCAGAAAAAATAGAATGACAAAACAAGATAAAGATTAACAAATCTTTCTCTTTTCTCTTTTCTTTTTTCTTTTTTGTTTTCTTCTTCTTTTTCTTTTTCCTTTTCTTCTTTTCTCTTTTCTTTTCTTTCACAGTGACTCACCATATATTCCCAGACTGTCCTTGAGCTCATAGTGACCTTCTTACCTTAGCTTTCCAAGTTCTGAGGTCACAACCATGTGCCACTAATGTGGCAATCCATCACTACTTCATATAGAGAAGGCTGTCATCTAGGTAAGCTGAAAAGGTTAGGGTTCGCCTCCTCCACTTAGCCTCACCTGCCATTGGAAACTCCTCCTCATCATGCAAGGTGGAGAGTGTGGGGATCTAAATAGCTTTCACTAAGCTTTGATGGTGTTGAGGTTACATGTTTGAAGACATAAGCTCAAGGGACCATAGATTTTGCCTTCATTGTGTAGCACGTGCATTTGTGTGTGTGCACACAAACACACACACACACACACACACACACACACACACACACACAGTGTCATTCCAAAAGAAATGGGCTACAGCTAGTATAAGTAGCTCTGGAGAAAAAAAAAATATATATATATATATTTAGGGGAATTCTGTGAAACTATTCCCAATAGAACTGATTTCATATGGGATAGAATTTGGGAAAGATTAAGCCCAATTTTCAGTTTAGAATACAATGTTTGTAAGAAATTAAGAGCAGATTTGTGACTCTGTAAAGAGTTAAATTTCATATAAAAGGCAAGTTTAGTAGAGAGAACCACAGGAAAATGATTGCTAATAAGAGTCTATACTGGTTGAGAAAAAGCCTCAAATCCTACAATCAAAATATAGCCATAAAGTAATCCCTAAATCTAATTTGATCATACTGGAAAAATTTATACCAAGGGAAATTTTCCAAACAGTATAAGAATAGTGTGAAAATTAGTGCAGACTAACTGGGAGGGATACCTTCAGAAGAAGACAGATTTATACAGCTAGCAGAGAAGGACATATTCAAAGGTCAATTTGTGCAAACTGTCATCATGTCACAGTGACACAAGACCAAAGCTGTGCTCTCTAGAGAATAACACCACACAAATACTTGCATTGTTAAGCCTGCAGAATTCTAAATGACATTGAAGTATACACCCTACTTTGAAATATACAACTAAAATATTCTACTCAAATTTTTTTTAAAACAAACACATTAAAAATGAAAATAACAAGCTCTAGGTGAGTGATAAGATCAAAATCCACAATAACTACCATTTGTTATCTAAAATATCTAATCTCTACTAAACTGTTTTGAGGTATTAAAATAAAAAGAAAACTGTAAAGAGGAAATAGAGCATAAATCATGTGAGGGTCTCAAATCTGAATTTAACAGAGTCTTGATAACTAATAAAAGTTCTTAAAGTAAAAAAAGAAGCATTGTAAAGAAAGTAAAGGAAGGTATGCAGACAATGACTCACTCACCAGAGTACATCAATGAAAACTAAAGCATATAAAAATACTTAAATAGAAGTTCTAGAATGAAAATGTAATAACTGACATTAACCAGAAAGGCTTAAGAGGCAAATTTGAGAGAGCAGAGAAAGAATAAGTAAAAACTATAGCAAGCTTGTACAAGGATCAGTAAAGATTATAGAAATCTAAAGAAGAGAGGAAAAAAGAGTGAAGATAAAACATTTCCAAAGAAAAGTTTGCAATTCTCTTTCACCATATTACAAAACAAAGGAGCACAAAAGTGAGGGAGAAAAACAGAAAAATCTTCTAAAATAAAGATCAAGGTGAAAACTTTCCAAATTATGATAAAATGCTAATTTATGTAGCCAAGAAACTCAATAAATTTTACTTAGAATAGGCTAAAGGATATTCTTACTAAAGGAATCAGAGTAAAATTGCAGAAAACTAGAGACAAAATTCTTAAAATCACCAAAGGAAAAATAATTCTGCATGCATAACTAAATGCTAATAAAATTAACAACTAATGGAATTATATTTTCTGTGAAGGAAAAAGAAGGAAACAAAAAGAAAGAAAATGATTTAGTCAAATGTGTGACATCCACAAAAAGGAAATAAATAAAGGTTAAAAATTCTGAAAGTTTTTGTAGTTAGTTGAATGTCTTTGCAGCAAACTGTAAAGGAAGTTCTCAGTTGACATCGAAGAACTCAAGGTAGTAACTCAGCAAACAGTCAAATCATTAGCAGGCAAAGAAGGTAATTCGATATTGTGAAAGACAGAGATTGGAATATTAGAAAATGAAAACAATATGCTTCTGTGGTTTTTACCTAAAACACATGTTTAAAAATATCAATAAGTTAAAAGTCAAACAAAAAGCTTTATTCGGCATAGAACAATAGAAAATTAAAACTGTTGCTCAATGGTAACTTTTTCCCTGAAATGCATGAGGGATACAGACATTGTCACCGACCAGGAAGATTGAGTGATGATAACAACTTTAACTAAAATAGACTTTAACTTAAAAAAAATCCAGGTTTTTGTTAGGTCTGCCCGCCTGAGAGACAGCACAATCATCATGGCAGTGGTTCAAAGCTGTGCCATGATAGTGCACACCTACTTCTTTCCAGAAGCCCCTATGGCTTCTCCTTCCCAAAAGTCTGCCAAAGCTCAGGAACGTAAAGGTTTACCCAACCCCCTGCACTCTCACAAAATAAATCAGCTCACCCCAGCCATCAGAGCCCTTCCCCCATCAGAGCCTGTATCAGGCAGAATCTGCCCTTTGTGTGCTTGGAGAGGCACAGAACCTTCCCTGTGGTGACTCCCTCCATGCCTTCCCCGCTTATTAAACTCTTATCTACTTGCTTCCTCTCTTTAATATTCTGCACTGCTCCAGATTGAGTACAAATCACACAATCAGGTTGAATATCATTAAACTCTAAAAGTGAAGCATTAGCATTGGCTATAATATGAATGAATGTTGAAAATAATATGCTAAGCAAAAGAAAACAGTTCCAAAGACCAATTGTGATACCATTGGCCTAGTACTAAATGTTCAGAATAGACAAGTCTACAAAGAGAAGTACGGAAACAAGATTAGTATTTGCTTTGAAGAAGAAGGTTGAAAAAAATGTGAGCCCTAGTGAGTAATGGGTTTGTTTCTAGGAAAATAAAAGTGTTTCAAAATGATGTAGAAATAGTTACCTTTTAGGTCTTCTATAGCTACCCTAAGATACACAGAATTATACATTTTAGTTAGGCAAGTTACATATTATGGGAATTGTATCTCAATAAATTTGTTAATAATTTATGAAGTAAAAGCATATTTCTATACTGAAGAATAATTGTGACTTCTTTTTACACTGGTTTATATATTATGAAAGATTTTATCTTGAGAATAGTTCATTATACATGTTCAACACAATTCATAGCATAAATGAAATAGTATAAGAAAAATTAAGATGAAAAACCCTTTATGGATGCAGTCTTCATAATTTCAAGAAAGAAACATATACAAACACAATTGGCATATATGGGTGTGTATACCTAGAACTCAGCTTATTCCAAAGTTTTACAGCAAGGAGAGAAATTAAAGGATGTATGGGGATGACTCTTATTTCAGCCACCATCTCATTGCAACAAATGACAGTAATACTTTTATTTAAGAATTATAGGGCCGGGGATTTAGCTCAGTGTCTTAAGCGCCTGCCTGGCAAGCGTGAGGTTGTGAGTTCGATCCCCGGTACCAAAAAAAAAAAAAAAGAAAGAATTATAGTCATATATCACAATATGACATACTAACATTAACAGTATAACTATCTATATGCAGCATCTGTTGAAGCAAAGATTCCAAAAATGGGTAAAATTTGATACTCAAATATATGTTCTTAATAAGACACCAACTTAAATTGTAATATGTTATGGATAAAAAGAGAAAAGTAACAGGAATATATGTCATGATATAATAATTTAGTCAAAAAATGATGTTTCAGATTTCAAAATATGGAATATCATCAGGAAAAAAATAATACAAAATAATAATACAGTCAATTTAAAAACTGTAGGTGAAGACAAATAAATTGAACAGTATACCTGGGTACATGAACTTTTTCACTGACAGAACTGCACACAGAAAATAAATATAAGCTACAAACTAAGATGGGCTAATCAGCTCATAGACACTTGTAGGACACTTAACCCAGCAACCGCAGAATATACATTCTTCTTAGGCTCCTGTAGAGCATTCAGCAAGATGGATGACATGCTGGCATAGGACACCTTAGGGAGGTTTGGTGAAAAATATGATGAATGTTGTTGATAGTCATCATCTATTGCAAATACAAGCACATAAAATATTATGCTGCATCATCATTCAGCTTTATCACAGAAAGTGACACCTTATGACTTCTGGCTCTTCCTCCAAGTCAAAGTTACTATGACGGGTACTCATTTTGACACAGCCAGGACACCATAGCCAAAGCCACAAAAGTGTCTTACTGGAATGATGAAGCCTCGGGGTATTCTTTCTAAATTATTGTTGTCCTAAATAAAGAATTAAACAAGACACAAAGAAAAAGTAATGGGTATGGTCATTAAGATGAGCATTAATCTTTCTTTCTTGAAATTATGAGCATTCCTGTTACTTAAGAAGATGCAAAGGAAGCATGCCCTGCCACATGAGCACAGCCAGAATAAAGGAGGGGGTTGCTTATCTCTGGAATCCATGGGTTGGCTTCTCCTTCATACAAATACAGTATTGGAACAACTGTCCTATCAAAACCCACTATTTATATCCAGCCTGGCACTAGATTTAGACTGACCTAACTAAGGCTCCCTTGGATTTGCACCAGATATGAATGAAGAACTTAAAACAGCACTTTCCTGATTGGTTGTTCACACAGTGTCAAGAAATTGCTGAGTCATGCCAGATCCTTGTTCTGTGCATGCGTGCTGGGTCCCCATGATTAACATATTATGGCCAGTTGTTTGATTGGTTTTGCCTCACCACTAATCTAGCTCAAGAGGTTTTTCACAACTGCTTCGAATTATGGCAGGAGTAATGGGATGTGTGTGGTTGAAGCAAGCAAGAATATTTTGAGAGCACCTAATGGCAATATAACTTTTATCATATTTTTCAAAATATTTATACCTTAACTATAGTGTTGACCATACTTTGTACTTAACGGCAAGAAATTAGATGCTTTGGATCTGCAAGTGGTAGAAAGGTGAAGATTTTCCCTTTATAACAAGCCTATTCAATAAAACTATGATGTCAGAACTAATGTAATCAGATAAGAAAAGCAAAAGGTAGATTGGAAAAAAATTTAAAAACTGTCTTTGTTTCATATGATAAATTGACAACAAGACATATGAAAGTGATAAATGAATACACAATGTTGGAGTTTTAAAAGGAAATTTAACATGTGATTTTTTTATACACCAAAAATTATTCTATAAAAATTTAACAAAAATGAACCATAGACTTAAATACAAAATATAATACATTAAAAATCTTAAAAGAAACACAGAGAAAAACTCAGTGACGTTAGATTTACATATAATGACAAAACTACATTACAGAAAAGGACAACTAGTAAATTTCAATTAATTTAATGGAAATTTGAAATTTCTCCTCTGTGAATAACACTGACTAGAGAATGAAAATACATGCTGTAGATTATAACTATATGCAGAAAAAAACCTGATATAGGTCATGTATCCAAAATATACAAAGAAGTCTTAAACTCAACTGAACCAATTATATACTGCTGATTCTTCAAGAACATTAGGGCAGATCTAACAGGTACACTCCTCATGAAACTGAGAAGGGAGGCTCACCATTCCAGAGCATTACCATAAATCCAAAACCTGAAAGGGCCAGCCTAAAAAGAGTACTACCTGTCCATTTCTTTAATAAACACAAACACAAGATCTTCAACACTATACCAGCAAACAGAATGCAATAAATCATCCAAAAAATTATATGTAGGAGACCACAGAGGGTCGTGACCACACTAGTGATGTTGTCCTGCACCCAGGACCTGCAGCTGTGGGAAAACCAGCCACACAGTAGGATCCTAACAACAGTGCACATGAAGCAGACTTCTCAGCACAAACACTAAAATAAAGAAGTGATTGCAGTGAAATCCTTCAAGCCCTGAAAGAAAACAACTTCTAACCTAGATTGATATATCCTTCATAAGTATATTTTAAAATTACTGGAGAAATAAGATATCTCCATGACAAACAACTGAAAAAATTCATGAGCTCAAATCCAGTTCTACAAAGAGTAATGAAGTATATTCTAGATAGTGACAAACATGCCCACAATTTCATGAACAACATCTGAAAGAAACTACCAAGCAGGACAAGTAGTTAAACAGAGAAAAAAAAAAAAACGGCATCAACAACAGGAAAATAGCATGATAAAGATAAGCCCATATATATATATATCAGTTATAACCATCAATGCAAATGGTGTCAACTCACCAATCAGAAGAACCAGACTGGCAGAATGAATGAAGAAATAAGACCCAACAATATGCTCTAAGCAAGAAGAATGTTTAACTCAAAATGTAACTCATAGACTGCAAGTCAAAGGATGGAAAACAAAACTCCATGCAACAGGAACACAGGGAAAAACAGGGGTAATTTTCCTATTTTCAGACATTGGGAACTTCAAACTAACAATGATTAAAAGAGATAAAGAAGATTACTACATACACTTAGAGGAAAAGTTCTAGGGAAAGAGATAACAATTATGTATGGGTATACCCAACTATATAAGACAAACATTAACAAATTTGAAAAATCAAATAAGCAAAACCACAATTGTAATGAGAGACCTTAATACCCCACTGTCTCAGAGGTAGATCAACTATACAAAAAAAAAATCAGCAAAGATGTAACAGAACTGAATCAAATATGTGAATAAGTGGACTAAGTAGATGTATACGGAGTGTTATACACAAAAACATCAGAACACATTTTTTTTCAGCAGCACATCAATAATTCCCTAAAATAAACTATATACTAGGGGATAGAACATGCTTAAGTAAGTGCAAAATAATTGAAATTATCTCATGCATGTCATCTGACCATAGAGCAATGAAACTGGCAATTAATTGCTAAAGAAATTGTAAAAACTCCATAAATACTTGGAAATTAAATAACATCCTCCTGAACAACTAATTGGTCACAGATAAAACTACAGAAGAATTAAACAACATAGACAGTCAAATAGCTATGCAGAAACACCACACCAAATCCTGTGGGATGCAATGGAAAGCAGTCCTAAAGGGAAATTTATAACAATGAATCCTCACATGAGGAAAATAGAACAAGTAAAAATAAAGAATCCAGTGCTACACCTAAAGCTTCCAGAAAAAGAAGAGCAAGTCAAGCCCAAAGCCCAGAGATGGGAAGAAATTGTAAAGATCAGAGCAGAAATCAATACAATAGAGACTAACAAAACAATACAAAGAATTAATGAATCAAAGACTTGATTTTTTGAAAGAATAAGCAAAGCTGAAAAACCCCTCTCCAAACTTATCAAAAAAAGGACAGAAAATACTCAAATTCATGCAGTGAGGACTGAAAAGGGTGAAATTATCACAGATCCAGTGGAAATTCAGAAGCTCTTCAATACCTACTTTGAAAATCGATCCTCACATAGCATGGCAAACACAGAAGAAAGAGATTCTTAGAAAAGTATGAAACACCAAAGCTGAATCAAGAAGATGTAAAACTTCTGAATAATCCAATATCAGTTAATGAAACTGAAACTATAATTAAAAATGAACCAACAGAGAAAAGGTCAGGTCCTGAAGGATTCATGGCTGAATTACACAAGAAATTTAGAAAAGATTTGACATTGGTACTCATTCAATTTTTAGTGAAATTGAAAAGGAAGCAAATCTCCATAACTTTTTCCTACATGTAAGTATTACCCTGATAGCAAAACCAGGAAAAGACCCAACCATAAAAGAGAATTATGGGTCAATCTTTCTAATAAACATAGATGTAAAAATCCTCAATAAAATAGTAGCAAACAGGGTGCAGTAAAGTCATCAAGTAGATTATACTATGAGCAAGTAGAATTCATACTAGGAGAGCAGGGAAGTACAACATATGCAAAACAATAAATGTAATACACCATGCTAATAGAGCCAAATACAAAAATCACATAAATACCTCAATAGATACAGAAAAATACTTTGATAAAATAAAACACTCATTCATGATTTTAAAAAACCCTACAAAAAATTGGAATAGATGGTCTCTACCTCAATCTAATAAAAGCCATCTACGACATACAGTCAACATCATACTAAATGGACAAAAAGTGAAAGCTTTCAACCTAAAATCAGAAATAGGACAAAAATGTCCACTATCACTGCTCTATTCAATATAGCTCTAGAGAAATTAGTCAGAGCAATTAGACAAGAAAGAGTTATAAAAGGAATAAGGGTAAGAAAGGAAGAAGTTAAATTATTATTTGCAGAAAACATGATACCCTATATTGAAGACTCCAGAAACTCCACCAAATGTCTATTATATTTAATGAGCAAATTTAGCCGTGTAGCTGGGTACAAAGTCAACACTCAAAAATCAATAGCATCTTGTATACAAACAACAAAGTCACTGAGAGTGAAATTAGGGAAACAAGACTAGCATCCAAAAGAAAAGTGAAATACTTAGAAATCAATCTAACAAAGAAAGTAAAAGCCTATATATTTAAAATTACAATTGTCTGAAAGGGGAGATTGAAGAGGACATCAGAAAATGGATAAGAAGAACCAATACTGTGAAACTGGCTATACTCCCAAAACTGTTATACAGATTTAATGTGATCCTAATCAAAATAATATAATTCACAGATCTAGAAAAATCACTCTTAAAATTCATCTGGAAACAAAAAAGACCTAGATCCTGGGTAACAAAGGCAAGGCAGGAGGCATCACAATCCTTCCTTGAAATTGAACCACAAAGTTACTACAATAAAATCAACTTGGTACTGGCAAAAAAATCAGGATTTAGAATCAATGGAACAGAATAGAAATATAGACACAACTACAAACACACTCTTCCACCTTATCTTCAAAAAAGGGGCAAAACATGTTCTCTGGAAAAAAGATAACCTCTTTAATAAATAGTGCTGGAAAAAATGGCTTTCCAAATGCCAAAGACTTATACTAGACCCATGCCTATCACCATTCTCTAAATTAAAGTCAATATGGATCAAAGATCTCAATATTAAAATCTACTGAAAGACAAAGTAAGTAGACATCTCAAAGACATAGGTGTAGGCAGAGTTCATGGACAAAAACCAAACCACATGGGAAGTAGTTCAAAGAATCAGCAGCTGGATCTCATCTTATTAAATATTTTGTCACCTCAAAAGAAATCACCAACAGAGTGAAAAAAAACTTACAGATGGAAACTTTTTTTTACTGACAGTTCCACAAACAGAAAAACTTCTATTTAGAATTTATAAAGAATTGAAAAACATCAGCCCCCCCCTCCAAATTCAAAGACCCAATTCAAAAAAGGACATCTGAGATAATACATAATTCTTAGACGAAGACATACAAATAGCAATCAAATATATGAAAAAGTGTTCAGCATCATTGGTCATTAGAAGAATGCAAATTAAAACAATACTGAGTTTCCATGTCACTCTAGAAAGAATGGCTAAATTCAAGATATCAACCAATAACAAAGGCTGGCAGGGCTATGGGGAAAAAGGAACCATTTTGTGTTGTTAGTGGGAGTACAGGTTGGTGCAACTAATGTGGAAATAAGTGTGAGGATTCCTGAAAAATCTAGAACTAGATGTCCCTGAGTCAGTTGTCCTCCCTTCTGGGCATTCTGCCCCATACTGCAGTGATACATGTGCACCCATGTTTATAGCAGCATAATTTGTAACAGTCAAATCTTGGAAACAACCTAAATGCTCATCAAATGACAAATTGATAGAAAAGATGTTGTATTTATATACAATGGAGTATTACTCAGTTATAAAGAAGGATTGACTCAATGATTTTTTAAATAAATGAATGTGACAATACTATACTCATAAGTGAAATTTATCAAACTCACATGTGCAAATATTATATTGTCTCCTTGTGTAAGAAACTGAAAGGGTGAAAGGGCAAGATACTTCTCAAAGGAAAAAATGAGTAGGGGAAAGAAGGGAAAAGGAAAAAGTTATAAATTTGCATATATATGTGTATATATATATATATATAAATTTATGACAGCTAAAATGATTTTACTACCAAATTCTATCAGTTCATGGAAAAAAACAGTTAATATACATATAGTTTCACCAATTTTGCATGTCTATGTTTGCTAATCTAGACAATTCTTTCAAAGATAACAATACGCAATTTAACAACCACTGTTAAATTCCTATCATTTTGTTTTGAAAGCCAATATTGTTACTAGTTTGGGTTTTTTGTTGTAGTTGCTGTGTGCTTGTTTGTTTGTTTTGTTTTTATTTTCTGCATTTCTTTCTCTTTAAAATAAAATTTAAAAAAATCATGTCATGAGTAAGTAAGTTTCATTGGAAGGATGATTCACCATATGCAAATCAATAAATGCAATGCATCATATGAACAGAAGATAGGACAAAAATCACCTGATTTTTCCTACTGATACAGAAAAAATACTTTGACATAATTCAACATCCATTCAAGATAAACACTCTGAAAAAACTGAGTATAGAAGTGACATTACAATCTGATGAAAGCCACTTATGAAACAATGACCAGCATCATAGGATTGGAGGAAAAACTGAATGCTCTCCCTCTAAAATCAGTAACAAGACAACGACATCTCCTATCACAACTTCTACTCAGTATACTTCCTGAAATATTAGCCAAAGAAATCAAACAAATAAAAGAGGTATATGTAGGAAAGGAAAAAGTAAAATGATCACAAAATGCAGATGAAAGGATCTTCTACACAGAAGACCCACGAGTTTCACTAAAAGATTCATGGAATTAATACCTAAAATCAGCAGAGTTACAAGACACAGAATCATACAAAAATCAATTCCTCTAAACCAGTAATGAACTCTGAGAAAGTGATTGAGAAAACAACTGTCCACAGCATCATAAAGAAAAATTAAATACTTAGGAATTAATTTAAGCAATGAAATAAAGACCTACAAAGTCAAATATAATACTCTGTAAAAAGACATGGAACAGGACATGAGAAAATGGAAAGATACCCCTGTTTCTGGATAGCCAGAGCCAATATAGTCAAAATGGCCATATTTCTAAAATAGATACACAGATGTAATGCAATCCAAAGATGCATTTCAATCCCAGACTTCAAGTTACACTACAAAGCTATGGTGATTAAAAAAAAAAAAAAAAAAAAAAAAAAACAGCATGCAGCATAGTATTTGAAACAACAGCAACAACAGCAAAAAGACCTAGCTCTATAGAATACAAGAGAGGATTCTGGAACAATCTCAGTCACATTTGACAACTTGTTCTTAGAAAAAAGGTCCAAAAAACCTGTTTAAGAAATGGTGCGGATAAAAACTGGCTACCTACATGTAGAAGACTGAATCTTGACTGTATCTCCTCCCATGTTCTAAACAAAAATCAAAATGGACCAAATGTTACAGAGGAAACACTTATTACATTGACCGGTGGGATTAGGTAAACTTTTTAATTATGCAGGAGTATGCAAGGAAATTCTGAACAGAAAACTAACTGCACAGGAAATGTGACCCTGTGTACCCCACCTGAATATCCTGCTGCAAGAGTTAAAGACATCGTAGTACAGTGATGCAGGCATAACCAACTTTCTACCAGTCCAAGCCTTAGTAGTTAAATCTCAGCAGCGGACTATTTGTCCATAGACACAAGAATGTATAAAGAAAGTTTGATATTCATACGCAACAAATGTTACTCTAAAAAGTGATAATTTTTGCTTGTCACTTGTTTGCCACTTGCCACCTTCTGTTTAACTTACTTGGCCATGGATTGTTCGTCCTCTATGATGTCCCTCTCCCATACCACCCTGCCTTGGCACCAGCCAACTCTGCACTGAAACCTCTACAGACTGTGAACTAAGCAAATCTTTCCTCCATAAAAAAGGGGATAGTTCATTTGCAGGAAAATGGGTGTACTTTGGGACCATAACATTACAAACATTCTTAATTATTGCACAATTTCTCTTATATGAGACATCCAATATGCAAATAAAGATCAAAATAAAACATAGATAATAGGACATAAGTGGAAAAAGTTTTCTCAAATGGGAAGGCTGTCAGGAGGTGGAAAGAGATGAGAAAGAGAAAAGGAAAAGTGAATGAGAAGCAAACTAAGATTTGTTATGTACATGTATCAACTCCCTTTTAGGAAAGTGATTACCATGTACTACATGCATGTAACAGCGAAAAATAAATTAAACAAAAGAGAAAAATAAAAGTAAGTAAAGTACTTTAAATCTATTATTTCTTAACCTATCAATTCCACTGCTTTTCTGAGTAAATGCAAAAGTCAAGACCCTTTCACAATGCAAAGAACAGTCTGCCCAAACTGACTTCCAACTTTCCTGTAGAATGTCCATGATACCATATGTTAAAAATACAAGCTTTCAAAACATGAGATTCATTGCTTTTCTTTCCCAAACTCCCAACTCTAGTTTAATAACAAGATGAAAATAATCCAACAAAATCTAACCAAAGTACATTTTGTAAAATAGCTGACCAGAAAGAGACACAATAAGTAAATGTAATGTGCTTTCCTTGTTGGAGTTCTGGAATACAATAGCACATTAGTCAAAAACTAATCAAACATGAATAAAATACAGACTGTATTTAATATCAATTTATCAGTTAGTTCATTAATTGTACTGAATATACCCTATGAAGAATATATTTTAGTGATCAAAAAAGTGGAAACTGTAATATCTTCCAAAGGACTTTTTGTAAATTTAAATTCTGAAAAGCAACGCATATTAAGGAAAATTAGTATGCTTATTAGATTTACATGAAGAAGTTAATGAATGTGGAAAATTTTAACATATAGGGGAGAAAGTAGAGAATATTCAAGAGATCAAGACACTGGAAAAGACATTATGGAATGTTGAGGTAAGAAAAATAGGGAAATTATGACTAAATTTGAAAGATTATTTTTCCAAGAAATTACAGAGTCATAATAAGGTGAAAGAAAAAGAAGTATAAAATAGGAGAAAACACTCAAAAGTTTTATTTGGGTTATTTCTGTTAACTATGGGTTGGGATGGTGGAGAAAAACAAGAGTTTTGAAATGGGTAAAAGGCTATGTAGAAAGCAAAGCAAGTACATCCTTCAAGGAAATTAATTAATAATACATTACAAAGAATATTTGATGAGTTAATGTTTATTTTCTTGTGCCTTGGGCAAAATGCCAGCCATGCATAGATTAAAGAAGATAATTAATTTGGCTCACAGTTTTGAGGATTCAGTCAATGATTGGCTGACTTCACAGAGGAAATGGCTTGGAGGAGAAAATCTGCCCACCTCCTGACAGCGGGAAGCAGATAGAAAAACGAAGAATCACGGAGGAAGACAGACCCTAAAAAAACATGGCCTCAGATCTACAGCTCTTCATTGACATCTCTACCTCCAAGACCACACTTAGGTATGAACTCAACACTGACCCCACTGATGACTCTGTAAGCCTCATGATGCAGTCACCCTTTAAAAGCACCATATCTGAATGCAAGAAATTTTGAAGGAACATTAGATCTAAATCCTTTCCTGGAATGACACATATGTATAGGCAAACCTAATTTTTAACAATATGAAGCAGTAAAGAAAGTGATAATAAAGTTGTGGAAATTGGCTATAAGTTATGGGGAAGAGAGATAGGGGACTTTCACTTCCCCAACTGTAATCATTTTCTAATTTATAACTCAATTTGAAAGAACAAAAATTGGGGCCAACAGGGTATAGATAATTTGCTATACCAACCACAAATTGACTATCAAAAATATTAAAGTAAATAATATTTACAGAAAAGCAAACTCAAACCTGGAGATCTGTATTTTGGGACTTTAAAAATTGTACCATTTTAACTAATATTAAATTTACAGGCCTATACCCACAGAATATTTTATAGCTTAATGAAATTTTTATTTTAATACATAATGCTAAGTTGGAAAGAATTAAAACTGCATGGCATAGAAATTTAAGAAAGAAATCCAACAACAACAAAAAAAACCCAAATAATTTTGGTTTTTAGAAGCTATATAATAATGATAGATAACATAGTAAACACATATATTTAAAATCCTCCAGCCCACAACTGAAAAGAGTTAAAAGAACCAAACAAACAGAAATGGAAATTCCACAAAATAAAATATCAGAATTCTATGTTGATTTCAATAAAAGCATCAAAACTATAATTGATGACTCACATATTTTTGGAGCAGAAAATATTTCAAATGTATATTTAAGTGTGCATAGTCTTTCAAAAGCTGTGCAAATCTGATATTTATTTTTAAATCTCTGGAATCTGGGAGAGAGAATGAGAGCAAGGGAGAGAGGAAGAGGGAGAGAGAGAATTAGTTAAATGTGATTAGTTATTGAGATCTAAGTTTTTACTTTTACAATATATTGAAGAAAAGAATGATCAAAAGTCACCAAAAAATGGGACAGACAAATGTATTAATTTGTATGGGAAAGAAGTAAATAATGATTTGAATAGCTTTTGAGTGAAACAGAAGAATCTATCAAGAAGTCATGAGAAAAATTTGATTTATCAACCCCACCTAACTCAGGCCAGATTGCTATAGTAAGAACTTAAAGACCAGGTAATTTTTTTATTTATGATCTCATTGAAAATAGTTGTTTATATGTTTTCAAATATTTATCACAAAACAATAACTGCAAATATGTCTTTATCTTGGGCCACTTAGTTTAATTCCAAAATTCTGCTACATTAAGTGCGTAAAATTGTGACTCATACAGAAGTATAACTCTACATCAAAATATTGATGTTTATATTATTTTATCATTTAAATTAGAAAAGATGAGACACCAGTTAGAAACAAAAAGATACTTCATTGCATTATGTCCTTTTTGAATTAAGCAGCATTTAAAAAATAAATTTCTACTAAATTAAATAATGTTGACACACCGTTTGTACTACACTAGTTCATACTAGAATCTACTCTGAAGCCCCACATGTTGAGGAGCTGCCAAAACCTCTAATTAAATCACTATATTTGGCTCTGTCTCTGGTGGTTTTATGTCTTATTCCAAGTGTTGATGGATTAAGACATTTTTCTCTGGCTGATTCCTGATTAAACTTGGACAAAGAACCTAACAGTTGGCATGTCTCTGTTTCCAATAAATCCTTTCTCATCTCAGAAAACAGAGTCTACCACTCAAGAAAAGTGTGGACAACCAACTTGTGCAGGTATTTCCTAATTAACAAAAGTTATTTTAAAAAGTTATAATTTTGCTCATCCTTTATTCAGTCCTATGGTCAGTTTAAGAAGAGTAATAATTTTTAACAGTATTATTTATTAGACAAAAATAATAATATGATCTTTTTAATCTTTTCTATTTTTTACTGGACCAATGAGCCAAATATTTTTATGATTTCCAGGTTCTCCCATTTATGCAAGATTGAGTGCAAGTGGATATCTCACTCATGAATTATGACTTCCAAGTACCATTTTCCTTCTGTCTTTTTGTCCACAGAATGTTAGAAAAGATAGATTTAAAATCAAGTGAAAAGATAATTGATCATTACTTTATTTCTTGGGCTGCAAATAATTTTGAAACATTTAGTGTTTCTGATGGGATACTATTTTAGAGAAATATTTTTTATAATCTTCACAGATCCATTTTTTCCTGTTTTAGTGGTCAAACATTAAATGTTATCATTAAACTTATAAATTATATTTGATACTGTAATGAGATATTTAGTGCTTGTGTTTTCTGGAAGCTGATATCATATTTTCTTTTTAGGTGTAGAGAAAAGAAATCTGTTCATCCATTTTTCTTCTTCAATTTACCTCTGTTCAGAGACATACATGATAGAGCCTTTAATGAGATAATTGAGACAAACTGTGTCACACATAGTTTTTCTTTTCTTTGGCTGACTGAAATGCATGCATTTCCTGTATATGTATTTGATTCTTTCCCTTTATTTACTAAGCATGTAATACATGCACTGTACCTAGCCACATGATTCCACCATTCAAAAGAACTTAAAGATCTGAGTCTGGAATTTGTCTGAAATATTACTCAGTTCATGGAACGTGGTTTGATGGAATCCGTGAGTGATGAGGTAACATTTGTAGCTAAATGGATATTGTGATCTCCCAACAGAGAAACTCTCAGGACAGGAGATGACAGGAAAATAGCAGATAGATATTTTTCTTGCTCTAACATTACTTTAGTTTTGCGCAACTGTTGGAAGATACTCATATAATAAGAGCACTCTCGTGTACCAACTAGCTAATGAGCTCCATAGCTAGTAGTAACCATTAAAAATATTGCTCCCCATCTTCTGCTTTGATCATCATGTTGTTCCCTCTCTGCTTTGAAAATCCTGTACCACAAAAGTCGGTTGAACTTGTGAGTTTGCATAATCTCAGTACTTGGGGGCCTGAAGCAGGAGGATCACCGTGAGTTTGAGAACAGCCTAGGTTACAAAAGTGAGTTCAAGGCAGTCCAAGCCATATATAGCAACCTTGCCTCAAAAAAGAGCAAAGGAAAAGAAAAAAGAAAGAAAGAAAAAAGAAAAAGACTTTGTAGCACCTAAGTTTCAGATTCAAGGGCAAGCTTTCTTATTTTCACATTTGACACAGTCCCTTTATCAAGTGGGGCTGTATAATAACATGAAAGATTTAATTATATTTGTAGGAAAGTCAGAAAAGGCTTCCTTGAGGAAGAACCAGATGGACCATTATTTTAAACATGCTTCTCAGTATTATTTAAACACATAAATTAGTAAATGTCTATGATAGTTTTAAATAAGAAAAACATAGATGGTTATGATTTCATTTTACTCTTATAATAATAATAATAATAACAATAATAATAATATTTTAAACACTAAAAACAATATTGGAAAACAGTAGAAAACAGATGGTATATATGTATTACCTAGTTGGTTAAGGTTAAGACTATGAAATCCTAATTAATGTGATTAAAATTATTTTATTTCTCAGTTTGTTGATCTTTCTTAACCTCAAGTCATTATTTCATCACAGTGGGAAAATCATACTTAAAGAATTTTTAAATGGCCAAATTAAATGAAATGATCTGTCAGTATTCAACCAATAGTTAAATACTAAAATTGTATTTGGCCTATCTGGAAGCAACTTGTTTTCTATGATAATGAAAGTTGCCTTATTAATCATTTTGAGGACTGAACTTTCTCAAATTTTACTTTAAAGGAGTTTAATGCGTTCATTCATTCTCTAAGTATTTTCATTAACTTGGCTTGATGGTGCTTGCCCGTAATCCCAGCACTAAGGAATTTGAGACCAGCATGGAGTACAAAATGGGTTCAAAGCTAGTCTGAACTACATAGCAAGACTCTGTCTCAAAAAGATTTTATTTTTATAGTAATACACAGCAAACCCAATAAAGAGAAATGGAAAGTTCTTGTCTTTTGCAGCTCTGCTTAGGAGATCAGTCACTTTCTGCTTCTTTAATGTAATGAAATACATTTCTATAGCCTGAAAATATGCTTGCTGTCATTTTTATGACATCCCATTCACTCCACCACCTAATATAATAGAGCTTCCTCCCTATATGTGTCTAAACAATGTGTACTCCACAGTATATAAAGTACCTTTTATTTTCCAATGTAACAGAGGCTTTCCAGTTCCTGTCTCACCTGACCTTACTGCACTATGTAATCTGGGGCCTGTTAGTCTTCAGAATATTCTTTTTTTTCCCCTGTGGCACAATTCTCCACTAGTTTTCCCCTTCTCAATTCCTTTGTGCATTCAAGCTAAATACTGAATTCAACGTCATTGATTCTGTGCATTTTGTGAGGTAAGTGTTCTGTGCCTAGGCCTTCTAGGCATAGTCTCTTAGTCAGTGTGTTAGTCCTTGGAGAAAAATTGGGGATTTTTCCTGTGCTTGCACATCAACACCCCCACATAACTCCATGCATTCTCCATCACTTTCATACCACAGGCACAGATTCAATTGCTTTGTCGGACTGGCCTTGAACTCACTGTGTAGCCCAGGCTGGCCTCGAACTTGCAGCAATCCTCTTGCCCTAGTCTGAGTCCAGGACACAGACATGTGCCACCACGCCCACTCCTGGAGCTCAGTAGGACTGAAAGTCGCCCTACTCATCAGGAACAAGGGCTGATGAATCTAGGCAGGAGGCCACACACATCCCATTACCAAACAAAGTTGCCCGTATGAAAAGGGCTTGATTTGGTCTTGCAAGTATAATTAAATTGCTTGTGGAAATAGAATAAAAACCTTTGCTCTGTCATCTTTTCTCTCACAGTGTGGATTTCTAGCTTTGTTAGGAAACTAGGGAAATGGAAAACTGTCTTACAGATGGTTCTTTATAATACTCTGATAGTCATTGAATGTAGATAACTGCAGCACTGAAGTATCTTGAAGAGCTCTCCCTTAAAAACACTGAAGAAAGAAACCCTTCCAGTGAGCAAAACTACCCATGTGACTGGGAAGTCCATTAACACCACCTCAAGAGATCTTTCTTATTTCTCAAACGCTTGTAAAAAGTCCACCAAAAAATTATATATATACGTACATTATATATATATATATATATATATATATATATATATATATATATATATATGTAATATGACAATTGGAACATGTGTTATCTCATAGGCATGTAATATACATTTATTACCATTATCTATTTTTATTATAGTGTTCCATTATTCATCTTGAGCAATGTATGTTAGTGTAGCAAAACTTCTCTAGTTCAAGAAATACTTACACATTTTTGTTTCACATTTGGGGATAGCAAAATGGAAGAGGTACTCAAATGTTAGTCAGACATATGTGATCCATAATATATGAATGAACAATCCAATGTTATATATCCTTACAATTTAATATGTGAAATCCCTAGCTTTGAAAGATGGAATATACATAACAATAAATGATGCAATTACTTTTCTATTTTGATTCACAAAACAAAAGCTACCCGTATAAATTGTCACAAAAAATGCAAAAAGCAAACAAACAAAAAGAAATGCAAAGCAGTTTGAATTAAATTCCCAGTGATAACTTAAAACTGATATCCTTTTAAAATACCATTATGAAACAAAAATGCACAACAGGAGTTAGAAATGTCAGCTGCAAAGAATGAATTTCTCTGCACTTGTCAGTGTAACAAAAGGCCTAAAACACTGTTTTGAGAACATTCAGTCTTTTCATATTTAAAAATATCTCAATGGATGAAAAATTGCTATTATTCTAATTTAAAAGCATACTGCACATATGCCCTTTATGCTTTCGTTTTATTGATAACCCACAGGCATTTTGTGTATCTATGAAAAATTTTTGACAGGCATTGTTAATAGATGAGATAGTCTGCTGGAATGTTAGACTTCAAAAATAGTTTTCCTTTCTCTGAATAAGAGACAAATGGTAAAAATGTGTTCCTTTCTATCATTGTAGTTTCTCCCACATCAAAGTTGAATTACTAAAATGTATTTGTCCATCTTATAAACATGAGAAGACAAATCTGAAGTAAATGTACCATGCTGAGAATGTCTGGGGGTCTAATGTCTGTATTCTGTTCATTATTATAGTTTTGTTTATTTTAGTAATGCCTATATTGCTAATATTAATAATATTTCTCCTTGATACTGTTTAGCTCCATAGTTACATAGCCTTAAAATTGCCTTCATTTTTAATTTTTTTGCTAATTGGAATAATTCATTTTCCTGTTGCAAGAAATTTCTAAGATATTGATGTTTCTCTTCCTTGACCAGAAGTGTTCTCATTGACACATACTCCAAAAGTTGTTTCCAAAAGATACTTAGGGCAAAATATTACAACACATCTCCAAAGTGTTTTTACTTTTAATATCTAGAACCCATTGTCATCCATAACTGCTTCGTGAGGCCAGAATAACCCTGGCATCTGTAACCTGTACCAAATTCACCCTTGAACGCAGACAACCAACTTTAGGAAAGATGGGTAAAGGGAATCGGAATACCAGTAATTTGTGTGGGTATCAATTGTACCTGATTTCTTGAAATTTGGACTGAGTTAGTGGCTGGGTTTTTCAGAATTTAGATTTCAGAAATATACTAAAAGAGTTACATGAAACAGAAATTAATTCTTTCTCATTTTAATCATGTCGAAGGAAGGATATGTATTATGTTTGGACAAAGCAATTTTATTTATTAAAAAGCATTGTTAATAAGCAAAAAATATGCCTAATAAGACATGTGTTTTGGTGTTCTACAAATAAAGATAATTTCATTTGTGTAAGATTGTGCTGGACTTTTGAATCAGTATAATTTTAACAAAATTATTAATCACACATCAAAATTATTGTCATTGACTTCTTTTATCAGATATTTACATATTTTTAAATTTTTGGTTAGAGAAATTTAATTAAGTTGTGCACATTAACTTTCTATTATATAAGATTGCTAGCTTTTTTTGTTCTGTGTTTTTGGATAGTCTTTTTCTGGTAGTCTTGTATCTGAAACTGTTTAAAAATGAGGAAAACTTTATTTTCTTTTCCTGAGTTGTAACAATGATAGTGCTTTGTATTTTATATTTAAAATTGTTTCACTAGACTCCATCTTATGTTCAGTTATGTTGAACATTATATTTTCATGAAAACTGATGATTCAAACTTTAAATATGGTATACTTTTATTTTCTTCTACATTTTATTAGCTATGCCCATTTCCCTGCCATTCATGTTTCTTATTTGGAATAGATTCATGTTCAAAGTAGTAAGTCAAGAAAAGTAATTCCAATGTGATAGCGTATACAAATAAATAAATGTATTTTATCTCATGGTAGAGGTTTTATTTAAAAATCATTAAAGGATTCACCTGGAACTAAAATGTATTCACTTAAATAGTATGGTTAAAATTTGTTTTCTCTGGTGCTAAGGAAGTTATAAAATATACTTATGTGAGCTAACCAAAAAATTTTATTTTTAAAATAATTAGCATGAAAAGATTTACAAGAATTGTATGTAACTACAGTTTCCTTTATCAGAAGCATAATCACTTTATTGGACTGTGGACTATATTGCAATAAGCTATGGACCATATTAAATAATTTCATGACATAGACTGCTTCAGTGTGAAGTGTTCACCTGTATCATATGCAGATTCCACAATATATGAACATATTTGAACTAACAATAAAAAGCCATAATCATGATTGATGATACTTAAGGTTGTTAATCATTTCAGATTTTGCTAAATTAAAAATTAATTTATTGGATTATTTTTTCTCTTTCATTTGATCCATTCAATATTTTTGTTATATTTAATAAATAATGAGTACAATTGTTGATGTTTGATATAACTCACTGTTTTCTGGTACTGCACTTTACAAGACTGAGATAAAGTCAAAGAGCTTTTGTCAGTTTCTAAATCTAGAGCACAATATGAAGTTTTGGTTGTTCTATAATACTTTCACTAGTTCAGTTCCTTTAAAAGCACAAAACTGCTTTTCTTGTTTTCTTCATTGTTGAATATCTTCTTTCAAAGCATACAATTCAGCTTCATTTAGTTTACTGCTTTTCAAGCCAGTTATGTAAAGTTTAGTTTTAGGTTGACACACTTTCCTGACTTACTCATTTATAAGCTTACAGTCCCATTCAGCTTTATAGGTAAAACAGTGAAAAGAACACTTGTTTCTCTAGAAATTTTCCTTGCCACCCTGACGATACTTATTGAGACATTTTAAATATATAAACTATGTTGTTTATTCATCCTTATTCTCTTCTCTTGCTTGATTTGTGTGCCATGTAGCATTAGCTGACAATATGTCTGAACACTTCAACTCAACTGGAAGCAATAGAGGGTTCCAAAACTTTCCTTTGAGTTCTAAAACATCCAAACATTAAAGGACTAATAAGACTCAAGTTTCCATATTATCTTCTATTTCAGCCTACTCTATGGTGTCACTTTACATAGCACTAGGTTCTTGTTCTTTCCAAACTTCACTTATTTGAATAATTGTGGAGTTTTTTTGGAAATGTATTGAAGAAATTGTTTAATAACTTTTCATTATTGGCCTCTATTTTCCCAAAGTTTCAATCAATATAAATAGATAACTATTATCTTTAAAAAAGATTGTAGCTTTTTGGCAATTATAAAAAGGAAATAAATGCTGGTGATAATGTGGAGAAGAAAGACTGCATATGCTCTTAGTACTGTCAGAGCCATAGTGTGGAGCAGTGTAGAGGGTCCTCAATAAACTTAAGTAAATCTACCACATGATTCAGCAACTAAACTCCTGGCTATATAACAGAAAGAAGTGAAATCACTGTACCAAATAGAAAGCTGTCCTTTAATGTTTACTGCAGAACTATTCACCATGGCTGGTATGGAATTGAATTGGCTTTGGTAGCCATCAGTGGAAGAATAAATTTTGTTAATGAAGAAAGTAAGACACAGACAAGTACTTCATATGTTTTTTTCTCATATGAAGAAGCTTTTAAAAAGTGCAATAGACTAGAAAATAGAATTGTGACTGTTAGGAATTTGAAAAGAATGTACAGTAGTGAGGAGGGGGTAGAAAAAGTGATGACATGATCAGGAGAGACAATATACATGTATGGGAATATTACACTAAACTTATTGATATACATAATTAACAAAGGAGCATTTAATGTGCTTGCACAAGCACCAATAACATACATGTACATATGTGTAAATGTATAGTAGTTAATAATTATGTTTCAATAAAAGAAATTATAATTAACATTGGGAAATGTATCAAAATTAGAACTAGAAATTTAAATGTTCATACAATACTAATGAGCATTTTACATGAGTCTATATTTTCTTTCTGGGTACATATTATTTATTCTGCACTTTTAAAAAAAAGTCACATTGAGTGATCATTTAACTTTGGTCCCTGCTTTTTTAGCAAGCAAAAACCAACAACTGACTAGATTCATTTAGCGTGTGTATCAGTCAGATTTTACTAGAGAAGTAGATACAACTCAAACTATACAAATGCATGAGACATTGCAAGATTGGCTTGTGATGGGCAGTCACAGAACTGGGTGAGGAAGAGTGCAGAGGGTGTCTGGAGGCTGAAGGGTCCAGCCTGAGATCTGAAGCTCAATGCAGTGTCTGGTGCAAGTCCACCTCAGGAGGCCAACGGGTCTACAAGGAAAGCTCAGCAGTCCCAAGTGAAAGTCAAACTATGGGCAGAAACCAGGAGACATCGTCCTAGCTGAAAGTGAAGACTGGAGCTCCTCCAAAGAACCAGCAATTGATCTTTCATTTCCCTTTTATTGTATGCAGATTACCCACCATGGGGGAGAGGTGGGTGATGGGGTTTACTCCCACACAGTCCGTGCCCTCCTCTTGCACAGGCTGAGGATATTTACAAAGTGAGCACCCTGACCCCCTGCTGAGTCACTTAGTTGAACTTCTGTACCTCTCAGATTGACACAATAAACAGCATCTTAGAGCAGTCAGGGCATTTCCTGCATATCCCAGGATGTAAAGCTGCCGAGTTACTTAGTTAAACTTCTGGACTTCACAAATTGAAACAATGTATCAACCATTACAGTGTGTACATACTTTTTAATCTATACAGTAGTATGTGTAATATTGTGATCTTTTTTAGGTTAAACATTTTATTAATTTTTTTCTGTAATTGAGTGTGTTCTAATTGTTTTCATATTTTCTCATCTGTATATGAATATTGTGTCTTCTCACGCATAATTTGAGTGAGTTTTCCTAAAATTCATCAATTTATAAAAGGCAAATATTTTAAAATTAACATCTAATCCCTTAGTAATCCTCAAAACTGTTTATATCTGCCTCAAAGTCAAAATCAATATAACTTTGAAGTCACTACTTACTATAGGATCCTGACCTGGCTTCTAAAACTCTGACCCTCCCTATTGTTGGGTTCCCCTCTTTGTTGCACTTTGCCACAGTGTCCTCCTGGTTTCTAAAATACACCAAGTAGTTTCTGCCTCAGCATCTTTGCACTTGATGCTACTTCTCATTGGACTTCTTTGAGCCAGAGGTTAGTTAGTGATTTTTATTTCTGTCTTCTTATAGACTTATTTCATACCATTAATGTTGAACTTCCCATCAAGATTCTTTTTTTTTCAAATTTATTCTTTCCACTACTACTCATAACTGGCATATATGTTCCTTGTCCAATAAGTCAGTTTTATTGGGTTGATATTTACTTGTATGTTGTAAGACAGTGATATATACTGTGTTGTGAATTGTTTATATTCAACATATTTTAGAAGATTTGAAGAAGACATTAGAGTAATGATCACAAACTGAAAGCAAACATTTACGCTGACTACTTTCCAAATATCACTAATAAAATGATTGTAAACAAGGTTTATCAAGAAATAATTTAATTAATCTCAACCATTGAGGCATCTAATTATGCAAATTGCTTCCGTGATTCCATATGTAACTAAGTATCTTATTTCTTACTTTTACATGCTTTAAGAAGGCTTCCTCATCAAAAGTGTAATTTTTATGTATCCTAAAACTCAAGTTGTGTTTGAGAGTAAAACAAATGTATTTCTTTAAAGCAACTGTACCCATCCCTTTCCATATATCCAAGATATAAAAGGAAAGAACTGCCAAAAAATGCTGAAAAATAGGAAATAAAGTAACTAACACAGAAGAGCACAAAAAGAGAAATACCAAAATGGCAGTGGAGAAAGATAATTATCAATATTATTTATTTGTATTAGAGGCTTTTAAAAAAGATTTAAAAATAAGAAGCATCTATTCATCCTGCTATTATGACTAATAATGAGGTAAAAAACATAATAATCATTTGAGCAGAAAGAACAAGTAGATTAATGAATTCCTCATTTTAATGCATCAGCCACGTGAGTAGAGTTTCTTAAACACATAGAAGAATCTCACTTTGTTCCCTGGAGACAAAAAAGAATAAGGCATGTGAATCAGGAGACTTCACACTTCCGTAGGGAAAGATACCAGTCCAGCAAAGAATAACTATATGCAAACTAAAATGTGATAGTCCGAAGCACCTTTCAACAAGTTGACTGTAATCATGCAGACCTCCCAAGAGTAGTTTCTGGAAAAACTGAGCAATCCAAGGCAAATATTGCAAAAAGAATATCTCCTCATTACCTCCACCAACAGTCATTGAAGCTCTTAATAAAAATGAATTGCAAACAATACCATAAATCAAGAAGTTTATTAAGATAGTAAATCAACTAAGTGCATGCAGACATTGGACTATATATGAGCGATAACTTAGAAAATCAGAAAGATGGAAAATAGAGAAAAGGTAGGACCAGATAAAGACATTAAAAATGGCATTTTAGATCATTCTTAAGGACAAAATAGGATAGAAAACCTTTATTAAATTAACAAAAATATGTTAGTATTAAAGAACATTGCTGGAAGTCGGTGGAGAAAAAAGAAACACTTCTCCACTGTTGGTGGGAGTCTAGACTGGTGCAGCTACTGTGGAACTCAGTATAGACATCTCTCAAAAATCTAGGGTTGGAAGTTCCATTCAATCCAGCTATAGCCCCCTTGGGTATTTTTCCAGAAAAATTGAAATCCATGTCTCAGCGATACATGTGTACCATGTTTATAGAAGCACAATTTGTAGTAGCTAAATTTTGGAAACAACCAAAATGCCATCATTCTGTGAGTGTGGCAGACTTTTGGGGGCCAGAAGGAGAGAGACCTTGGTGTATCTGAACCCCACACCATGTGGGTGACTCAGGGTGCTGGAAGAGCAAGGAATTCCTCCCTCTCTGGGGGGTGGCTGTGAGCCTGCTAGCGCACAAGCTGAGAATCAAACAGCTCATGTCATTCTGTTCCCTGTCCCATGTCCTCCCGGTTAGCAAGTGGGAGCCAGAGAACTACACATCTTGTGAAAAAATTGGCTATATTATTTAGTATGAGCTCCCTGTATGCAAAGATATGGACAACCATTTGGAAGAAAAGAAGAGACAATATGACAGATAGTGAAGATCTCTGGTTGTCTAGCTTTGAAATTTATGCACTCTTATGTCCTGTTTTGTTCTGTTTTGTTGTGTTTAATTCTAACCCCTTTAAGATAAAATGAAAACTGCCATTAACTTCAGAATGGATGAAAAAGATGTGGTATGATACAATGGAATATTACTTAGCTATACAAAAGGATGTCTTTGAGGTTTTTATAAGTAAATGGAAGCAACTTGAGACTCTCCTCATAAGTGAAATAAATCAGACTCACATTTGTAAATATGGTATTAGTATAAAAAAGCTAATAAAAACTGAAAGACTAATAAAATAATTGTAAGAAAAGAAAGAGCTCTAAAATGTCTAACTGTATGTATGTTTAAGTGTGCAAGATAGAAAACTGTACTACTAAGTTTTTGTTCATCAAACAGAATAGTTTGTACTGTCATCGATTGTCTCTTTTTATGCTTTGGTTTTGTCACTTGACCAACTACTTCTAAGATAACAGTATGTGATTTATCAACTAGTGGTTTCTTAGTTTTTTTTTTTTTTTTTTTTGAAATTCTGTATTATTTCTACCATTTTTCTGTTTGGCTTTTTTTCTCTAAATTTAAAAATAAAAAGAAGAACATTGCTGGGGATATAGCTAAGTGGCACAGTGCCTGCTTTTCAGTTAGTTCAGTTTCCAGGCACCCCTCCCTGGGAAAGAACGTTTCTCAAATCTGTCAGTCAACTGAGGATCCAGCACAGCTGAGGAGTGTGCACTTTTACTAAGGCAAGACACTTACAAAAGAGCAGCTGAGAGAGATGGAGAGGGAAAATATCAAGTAGTGGATAATGTAAAAAGATAAGGAATCCTAATGACTTGGTATTTCTGAACAGCAGCAGAATAAGTGGGGAGATAACAATAATAGTGGAGCAATTCTTTCATGATTTTGAAGATAAATTATATTCCAGTTTATCTCCATTGCAGCTACAATCATACATTATAGAAAATAATTATATTTCCATCTATTAACTAAATCAAGCATTTCTCATGCTAGATAACATCTTACAGAAAGATAGAAAATACTGAAAATATGCCTATAATTATTAAGTCTATTTGCCAATCTGAATGAGTCACTGGTTTCCTGGATGTTATATTATTTCTAAATGTTTTCCTGAGGACACTAGTGGGAGAGGCTGGGATTTAAATTGGTGACCTTTTAAAAGGAGATTACTCTTCCCAAAATTGTTCAAAGTTTTGATGACATAATGAAAAGGAAGTAAGAATTTAACCTTTTTCGATTCTCTCTGATTGAATGGGATCATTTCTTCTCTTTTTCCCTTCCCTTGGATGGGGATTTACATCATCACCCCCTCCTGTTTTGAGCTGAGACTAAATTTAAGCACTGGTTTGACTGGGTTTCCAGTTGTAGATGGCAGATCGTTGAACACCTCTGCATTCATGACTGGGTGAATTAATTCATCATATGAAACTACTTTTACATTTCCCTATTACTGCTTTCCTAGAAAGCTCAGAATAATAGATGAATGCTGGCTGGAGGAAACCAAGCATTGAAAATAGAAGAACAGACATTCAAATAACTAGGAGGACAGAAAAGAGATAATACCCAGATAGGCACATGAATGTCAATGATAGAGGGTATAGAATACAGACTGAAGCACATCGAAAGTCTTTAAAAAATCTTGTTTTTGAAAAAGCTTGGTAAATAACTGATAAAAGTGAACATCTAAAGAGAAAATTAACTAACAGTAGAGAAAATTGTAGCTAAGACATTAATTAACTCCAAGGAAAGTAAAAAAGTATGGAGATATAAATAGGCATGTGGTTCATTTGTTAGTGGAATTTACCAGTTTTAAAATAATGCTAATATTTAAATAAAACTCACCAGTGCAATTGTGTATTTAATTTTGGAGAACTGTAGGTAGAAATATGAATCAGAACTGAGAGAGAAAAGGAAAGGCAAGTCTTAAGTTTCCATGGTGAGAAGTCAATAGATAATGCCTGAAGGATAAATTTAAACACATTCTCAGTACCCTGAACTATGTATTACTTCTTAGAGAAGAGTTGCCCAGGACGATCAAAATAACAATTATAAGGACTCCATTGAGAGTAATAACATAAACTTCAACTTGCAACTAATTCATATGTGTAATGAAATAATTATTATTCAAATCAGAGGGAACTAAATATGCTTGTTAATTGTTTGATGATACATGCGTATTGTATTTAGCCTGAAGTGATCTTAATAAGCACACTAGAGAAATATGGTGTGTAGAATTCCTTTGTAAATATCAAGTAAATTTACATTTAAACTTTTTGATACAATGTTTTTCCTTTGTTTTTTTCACTACATAAATCAATTTGTCTCAGAAAAGATTTAATATACTTTCATAAAGTTTAGTTTTTGAAATTTGTATTTCTGTTGTGATATATAAATGTAATAGATGAAAGTTTTTCCTTTATTTTCTATTTCTAACATCAAAGAATGTGTACTAGACATGGGGGAATGAAATATTAATCAGCATTTAAATAAAAAGAACTGCTCAGATGGCTTATTTAGAAGCAGAAATAGTTAATATCTTCTACGACATCAAACTTTGAGTTTATCACTTTTTGTCAAAAGTAAGATTATTGTATCTTTACCAGGCAAGTAATATAAACTTAACATGCACATCCCTAACAATTAAATTCTTCATTTAATCAGTCGTGGAGTCATCATTGAATTGTTTGTCACAGGAGGAGGGAGTAGAGACATCTGATATTTTTCACTCTCAGAGTTTTCTAATTCTTGTCAGGAAGCCTCTTCACAGCCTCTTCTGTAACTAAATTCTAAGTAAACGAGAAATCAGTAGCAAAAAGGAGCCTGCACACCAGTTTCAGAAGGGTAGCTTCATGTGGGTCCTGAATGGATCAGCTAAAAGACTCCAGGATTGAAAGAGGTGTCCAAATCCTCAACAGCATTTTACTTAGAATTTCTCCATTTGTCCACAATCTTGAGGAATGGAGAGGTGGAGGTAGAATTCCTGTTAAGTGCAGGTAAGTCAAATTCCACATTTCCATATTAATAATAGTTGTTTTGTGTATGTTCATTTCCTTATTTATAATAGTTATTTTTGTGTATGCCCAAAGAAAGCATGAGAGGTTTGCATTAAATAAGTTTAGGCAAAGTATCATTTTATGCAAATTAGGTACTAGAAGAGAGTATTTCCCTTTAACAAATTAAACAGTTATTGATCCAAATATTATCTGCTTGGCTCATCATTGGCCAAGACTGAAAGATGAAAATTTTTAGTAACAGATAAACAAAAACAAGCATTAGTTAAAAATAAACTAACAAAAACAGTAATATAATCATATTACTGTTTTTGTTAAAATGTTGAGCAGAACCGTTAACAGTCTCATTGTTTGAATGTGTACTTTGTATGTTTTAACTTTGTAACTTGAACAACTACTTCCAATGATGACAATATGTAACTTATCACGTGGTGATTTCTTAGTATTTTTGTTTTTGTTTTTTTTTTTTGGTTGTGGTTGTTGTTCTTTTTGTTTTCTTTCCCCTTTGGAATTCTGTATTGTTGCTACCCTCTTCCTGTTTTGTTTGTTTTTTTTTCTTTCTTCTCTTTAAATAAAAATTTTTTTAACAATAAAATAAACTATAAGGTAAAACAGTCAATGAAACAATTTTCAACATAACCAAGTATAAAAATAAAATTTAAAAATGTGATTTAGCATAGTATTGTAGACTTCTTCAATATAAATCTTTGTTATGGAAGGATTTTTTTTTATAAAAGCAAATAAGTGGCCCTGAAGCAAGGCCAGCAGATCGCTGTAGCTGCTAGTTTCAAACAGGAGCCTAAAGAGAATTCTTTCTGTGGTCTGTTGGCCATTTCAGAACTTTGGAAATGGAATGGTCAATTCATCAGAAAGAAATAGCAGGTGAGTATGGTGGACTTTGGGGGGCCTGCAGGGGAGAGACCCTGGTGCCTCGGGACCTGCACCATGAGGTTGACTCGGGGTGCTGGGAGAACAAGGAGCTCTTCCCCTCTCTGGGGGGCAGCTGAGAGTGTGGCAGACTTCAGGCAGCCCAGAGGAGAGAGACCCTGGCATGTCGGGACCTGCACCGTGCAGTTGACTTGGGGTGCCGGGAAAACAAGGAACTCTTCCCATCTCTGGGGGTTGACTGTGATCCTGCTTCATGTGGGCTGAGAATCAGACATCTCATGTCGTCCTGTCCCCCATCCCGTGTCCCCCCTCCCCCTCCCCCCTACCTAGCAAGTGAGCCAGTGAACTACACATCTTGTGAAATGATTGGCTGTGTTATTTAGTATGAGCTCTCCATATGCAAAGATAAGGACAACCATTTGGAATAAAACAAGAGACAATATGACAGATAGTGATGATCTCTGGTTGTCTAGCTCTGAAATTTATGCTTTCTTATGTCCCATTCTGTTCTGTTGTGTTTAATTTTACTCCCTTTTAAAATAAAATTAAAAAAGAGCAAATAACTACTTAAAATATTCTTATTCAAATGAATATTGTGTGACAAATTTATTTTCAATGACTGTATTCATGTGTAGAGTAGAATTCTCAGGAAGTTCTAAAATAACTTGTATTAAATATACAAATATTTTACAACATAGAAGCATGTTGAAGGGTCACTCACACTCATTTTTCTATTTCTGACATATTTTCTCTAGCATAACATTAGTTATTCTTTTTAAGGGAGATTTGTTTCCTCTCACTGAACCCACGCAGCTCACAGTGGAGTTAATATGCATTGCCACGACTCTCACTGCTCAAGTATCAGTGTTGCCTCTGGTGTTTTAGTAAGAATCAAATACATGTGAATTAATACTTATGATTTTTATATGATTTTTTATGTTTTTTATGATTTATATGATTTCCTATGATTTCTGGAGAGCATATTAGTTTGTCTTAATGTATTACCAAGTTTGTTGACTAGGAATATATTTTGCAAATCATTGAGAGTGGATTGATGTACTGAATAGTTAGAAAATTTGACTTTCCTCTTTTTTGTGCATTAGCTATAATTGGATTTTCCATGTTGGCAGCTAGAGTTTTACCACCTGCTCCAGTTCTTGTCAAAGCCAAAAAAATTGAACTTCAAGTTCATGCTATTTTTACATATTATTAACAAAAACAGAAAATTAGTTTCAAGTTCCTAATGATCACTTAGTTGTTGTTTTTAAATATTCTTTAAAACAGTAATATTCTATTAAATATATTAATAAAATTTTTTGAAATATTTTGATATCCCATTTTTTAATTTTTCTAGTATGAACATCAATGAAGACATCTTTTCTGATATATAAAAATGCTTGATTTTTAAAACTTACACAATTTCTAAATATTTCTAGAATATAGATTCTAGAATAATCTTACACGCATGCCAGTAATATCTTAATTATAATCATTAAACTCCTATTTTGCATTGTAATTAAAAGGAGCACTTTGTCTCATACTACTTTTATACTTAATTCCACAAATACGTCATTTGCTTCACACTTTTACAAAAAGGTGACTTTCATAGTCTAATTGATTAATGATCTGATTGTTTCTGAAAATCTATGAATTCTAGTTCTCCCTTAGTTGGACAGTCTTGTCACACACTGGCAGTAGACTGACTCATGAAGTAGGCTTTGGTAGATGGACACTGGAAAGTGTGTAGAAGGAGGAGAACTCAGGGCTCTGTCATGAGGAGTTGTCTTCTCAAGTGTTTGCCTTTGAAATCCAGCTGCGATTTTATAAAGAAGACAGAACCACCATACCAGGAACATGACCTGCAAGGAACAGAGGCTGTGGTCAGGGACTCTATCTGAGCTGCACCTGATTTATCAGTACCCAACATTGCTTTCCTATTTTTTAATCTTTTTATTAGTCACATAAACCAGAGATTTCCTTACTCAATGAATCTGGGTAAATACTCTGATATCCTTAACTTGTAGTCAAGGCAGAAATGAGGCACATTCCTAAAGATAATTATAATTTTTCCTACATGTTTGATTGGTGAATATAATTTATTTTCTTAGCTTCTAAGCTTGATTCTAGTTGTACCTAAATTTGATAATCCTCTCTCATGCAATAGGTTACCAGCAGTCATTTGAGTTAATTTGAGTTATGGCAAAAGATGAATTAAGATTGTCAAAATATCCAATTTGTGATATTACATTGTTGGAGAACAAACACATCTCCTACTTGGTAATTGACAGCTTTGGCATTAATTTGAACTAATCTTTGCTAACATCCACAAGAACCTCCATTTCTGCTAGTTTTAATAAGTTATTAAAATACCATGATGATCTTCTCCACAGGTGTGGAAAGCCAGCTTCTTGCCTGTGGCCGCCTTAATTAAGATAACAGCTGGAGAGTTATACTTAGAGAAATCCAAGAGATTAGAGTATTTCTTAAAGTTCCCCAAATGAAAAGACTCATAAAAGACTGGCCTAGTTTGTAGTTTTCCCAATTTTATTATAGGGGGATTACTTATTTTATAAAATCTAGCTAAATTTATAATCAAATTATGGTTAAAGAAATTACTGCAATTAAGTGATAGGCATATTAAAATTTTATTAGATAGTATTAAACTCGGAGCTGTGGTTTACTTATAGTTTTTCAGTAGTAAGAGGATACATTTTCTGTTGCTGTGATGTTCCTTCATAAGCAGTCAATATTTCCACTTTACTACTAACACTTAACATAATCTTTCCTGGAAGAAAATCTCTTGGATATTATTTATGCACAGAGAGAAAGCGTACCTAAACTAGAGGAGTTATTTAGTGACACTGAAACAATCGCTGCTTTAAAGCACATTAACTAATGTCACATCGTTTTCTAAGAAAGATTTTTTTTTTTACATTTTCTTGAGTAACAAGATAAGACAAAGATTTTTTTAAAAACTATACAGTACATGAAACTATGTCCAACATGAACCACTTGCTTTGTTAGTTTAACTCTAGAATGGACATTTGGGGAAGTTTTTTCTTGATTCACAATTCCATCTTAAATTTGATATTTTAAAACTCCTTTATAAAGGAATTCTGCATATTTCTCATGAATTTTTCTTAGGCAAAATACAAGACATTTAGATAAAAATATTTTTCCAAATATTTATAATACTCAACAATTTTTCTAATCAGACCTTACCACTAAAAACAAAGTATGTTCTGATTTAGCTACTTAGTAAATCCACTTTATGTGAAATTGCATTTTTATGAAAAAATCTGTATCAAAATTTATTGTGCTCTGCTTTGTAATAGAACTGTATTAGCTTTTCAGATATCTTTGCTATTTCTCATATTAAATAACAGGGTTAGGACTCATGATTCCACATTTCTTATTTTTACAGTGAGTTATTTTTGAGTTTTTGTGTCTTAGTTTTCTTTAGAAAGATAACATGTCTTATATTTGTTAAATAGAAAACTCTCAAAAATATTTTGTTTTTATAACAAATTTCTCCAAGAATTATCTTTTAGTTAAATCAACAGGCGGTTTCTTAACATGCTCCAAAATTATTCATAATTGTCACCCATTGCATAGGCTCAAGCAAACTTTTTTGAAAGGAAACTAGGATAAAAGAGTTATTCAAACATCTTTGGGGTGTTTTAAGAGTATTAGTGACTGCTACCAAGATGATATAAAGCTATATTCTCAATTCTTAATATATTAGCTGTATGTTAAAATACTTCATCATAGTAAAAAATTTATTTTCCTCTGAAGACAAAAACACATACTCCCAGGATCAGGGTTAGTGGGAATAGTTAAAGTTTTAAAAGTTGGAAACACCCTATATGTCCATCAATAGATGAGTAGATAAAGACAGTACGGTATGCACACAATGGAGTACTACTCTGACATAAAGAATTACAAGCAGAAGTCATTTGTAGAAAATGGATGTACCTTGATTATCTAATGAAAATGAAATAAATGAGGCACTCAAGCTTAAATATTAAATGGTTTCTCTCATATGACAAACCCAAAATATTATAAATTAATGTGCAAAAAAAGATAATATGAAATTGGCAGATCCATATTTCTTAAATAGGAATGGCCTATGAGATGGAGAGAGGAGGAGCAGCGGAAGGGAATGATGAAAGTGTTAATATGCTATTTATGCAGCAACTTGCCACAAGGAATGTAATCGCATAGTGTAAATATACATTAACAAAAGAGTACACACATCTTGATGGAAATCTTATTTTGTCACTTTGTAGTTCTCATAACTGTGTAAACTGTACCTTTTGACTAAGTTTCTGATTTCTAGTATGCAAGATGACTATTACAATTATACATTATCCATGTACACAAACACTTCATTATTTTATTACGCATAGCATCACTCTTCATATTATTTATGCAATGAACCTTAAACATAAGAAGGTATAGTTAAAGTAAATCAATTCCAGATTCTTAATATTCATATTCTTAATATTCATATGAAGTCTTTTTAAAACTAATCTGCCTGAGAAATAGAAATTTAGAAAGAAAACAATGTTTAAAGTATTAATTTGTGCTTTTGCATAGAAGCACAAATCACACATTTCTAGAAACCGAGAGACTTAAACAAGGTTATGACTTTGTGACTCATCTAAACTATTAAGGACTGAAACATACTATAAAAGGATGATTTTTCAACTCCCAAGTTTTATTCTATAAGTAAATACTTAGAATTGGCAACATATACAGTGTTGCATTGATATGACCTTCGTATATGATGAATAGTAGATATTTCGATTTGAATGTATACTGAGGTTGTATATAACAGCTAATATTGGTGAATGAGGGCAGTTTTTCCTGATAGCTATATGAAACAGCAGACTGAGATTTCAAAAGGTTACCAACAGTTATAGCTACAAAAGGAAAAGTCACTTTCAAATTACTGTTTTTCATGGGGCCAAATAAATAGAACTGATAGACATTATTATCTGTTATGTAGTTCAACCACACGAGATAGTTAAAACTATAAGTTAGAAATATGTAATTGTGAAGTCAGTAGGGTTATCACTTTTGTGATTTTACCATTTTAAATACTAATAGCTAATTAATATACTGTAATCGAAAAGCTTTATAAATTCATTATTATTAAGGTTTTCTAACATCTTTGAAAAGCACATAAGGTGATGTGAAAAGTTCAATTCAAACATTATCATTTTATTGTTTTAAGAAGTTATTTCATTTTAATGTTATTTATGGAAGACATAAATGTTAAATTTTATGCAAAAATTAGAAGTCTTCATTGATTTTATGTCATTGGCTTTAGCATTTCCCATTTGTGACGTATAATTTACCATTTGCTTTAAATTACATTCAGTTTGAGAGTAAAAAACTTATTTGTTAAAAACATTTCTCTATTGTCAAATTTCTCTATTTTGTTCCATTGTTAATTATTGTCTTGGTTACTTTTCTTTCACTGCTGAGACAAAAAACCTGACCCCCAAAGTTAGGGAAGGAAAGCTTAGGTTTATTTAGCTTACAGCTTGTGGGTATTTCAGTCCATACTCAGCTGGCTCCAAGGCAGAGTGGCATGGCTGAGGGGTGGCCATTCATGGTAGCTGTGACAGATACCAAACGTGACAAGAACAAATGGACAAAGGAAAGAGCACATCTCTTTCCATCTCTTATATTCTATGCAGGTTACCTAGCCCAGCCTTGTGCAGCACTCACACCTCCAATTCCAGCACTAGACAGTGGGCCAATCACAAATTGCAGATTCACTTGCTGTGGAAAAGCCCACCACCCATGACCACATGAGACCTTGGGGGGACATTAAGACACAAAGCATAAATTTCTGCCCCTGGTCCTCTAAGACTCATGCACATCCTTTATGCAAAAGGAACTTAGTCCGTCTCCAATAGTTGCCAAAGTCCTAATAGTTTCAGCATTACTGAAAAGGCCAAGTCACATATCTTCCCTGAGATTTAAAGCAAACTAAAAAGTGTGAGTCCCTGTACACATGAAAATGAAGTTAAATACTTCCAACATTCATTCACACAAGATAAATGTAACCATTCCAAAAGGTATAAACAGGGGAATACAAAGCATTGGGATAAAAGCAAGTCCAAAATAAAAATAACAAATTTAAATAGAACTCCAATTTAAATATATATGTATTTAGTGAAAATATATTCATTAAATACATATTCATATTTGAATAAATGCACATGTATGTATTTCATGTGTATATATTATATGTTACATACATAAATATATGTATTAAATATATTAATTTAATATATATTAATTTAAATATATGTGTATTTAATACATATATGTATTTAAAATTATATGTGCATTATGTATATATTGAAATATATGTATGTTGAATTTAATACATGAATTTAATTATAATGTATTTTAAATAATCTTAGATAAAATATATAATATAATATATATAGAAAATACTTGTGTGTGCATTAATTATATTAAATGTATTTATTTAAATGCATAATTATATAATAATATATTATTCATTATATATTTATTTAATACTATGTTTAATATATGAATAACATATTTATTTAATATATATTTCAATTTAAACCTGTTATTTGTATAAATATATACAAATATATGTATATAACCATGTAATTTGGTTGCTATTGCTTTTTAGTACACTAGGAATTTAGGGAACTGGCTGGCTTGAGCTTTATTCTTGTTCAAGATTTCACTTGACCACAATATTCTAAGCCTTTCAGTTGCATGGTTTGGTTCTTGCTTTAGGATCACATTTTCTTTGTAATGTAATCATTTATAGCTAAAATGTTCTGTTTTAGAACTGTGTCCCACTTCTTTGTTTTGTTGTGTTTCAATTGTCATTTAATTCTGAGCATTAAAAACTCTCTTGTCGGTTTTCTTCTGTGACCTGCTGACCATTGAACAATACATTAACCAATAACCATGAGTTTCTCTAGTTTGTACAGTTTATTTGGTATGTATTTCATTCCACAGTTTTCCAGTAGAATTCATATCATCATTCAATGTTTTTAATATTTATTAAGACTTGCTTTATGGTCTAAAATATGGTCTATTTGGTCAAATGCCTGTTGGTTGCTAAAAAGACTGAATTCTACTACAGTGGAGTGAAACACTGTAAATGTCTGGATTCTCTTCTGAAGCCAAAGACTTGCCCCTTTCACTGCAGTTCTAAAACTGCAGTCTTGTTGATTCCTGACATGCCTTTGAGCCATGTTTCCTATTGTTCGCATGCAAAGCACCCACTATCTTGAAATGCTAATCTTTACAGCAACCACAACCCCCAAGGCCCTAGCTTTGTAGACTTATCCTTTCTTTCAAAACTCCAGACATTTTAAGTGAGCATTTGGTTCATTCTATCTACCTAACTAAAAGTAGGAAGCAGTCCCACAAGACACTCAGGAGGAGGCCACTTGTTTTGAAATTTCCTCCACCAGATGACTAGTCCACTTCTCTTAATCTGGGACTTCTGAAAAACCCCAGGACCTGGACAAAATATGCACATTTTCTTTCAGAAAGTAGCACACATAACCTCCTATTCAGCTGCAAGGAAGGTTTGGTTCCTTACTGAAATTCTGAACCTCATCATTACTGTCTAAATTTTCTGAGCATTCTGATCTTCTGACTTTATTCAGACTCCTCCATGAAGATTCACTTAACAGCATTCTAGATCTTTGCTAACTGGCATCTCCAAGCCTGTCCAAATGAGTCCTATGAACGAGTTCTGAGTTCTGAGAGCTTTGATAAGATATGAGTAGGTAGTCACAGGAATGACTCCATTTTTGTTGCTAAAACCTGTCTCACTGAGTTTTCCCATCACTGAAATAAAATATGCTACACCCACAACTTACGGGAAGAGAGGTTTCATTAAATTCATGAGTACAGAAGTTTTTTCCATGGTTGTCAGGTTCAAAAACACCCCGGTGTGGTAAAAGGGTTTGGGTTTAGGAAAGTTGCTTATGTACATCATGGTGACCAGGGTGCCAGAGTCATGAGAGCAGTGGGGGTCTGGTTCCTAAGAGACTCACCTCTTCCAACCAGATAATACCTCCTAAGGGCAGGCCAACTATAGCAGCTGTATGAGCTGATTAGTATTTTTCACTAAAAAGTCAGAGCAAGAAGGGGTCTATATTTCCAGAGATTGGTAAATATGTATTATAATAGCCTGAGATAAAATAGTCCAGATAAAACGTGTCTTTAATTGTAGCTATTAAGGATGCATAATTTTATCTATCATCTATCTTTTTATCTTCCTTTCTTTCTCTCATTTCAGCTGTTTAATAAAAAAATATAATTTTTTCCTTTTCCATTATACTATGTTTTCTCTCATTTTCTATTTTGAGAACTCATTAAGAGTAATTTTTTCATATAGTTTTCAAATTTTTTGGTGTATACATTCTCTTGTACTGAAGGATGACATGTGTATTAGTAATTATGGATTTGTTTAAAAGAGTTTTAAGAAAATATCAGTAAGTGGTTACTAATATACTTGTCCTAACTGTACACTGCAAGTGAAAGAATTTCTTTCCAATTATTATACAAGTGAGTGCCTCGATTACCATAGTACATGCAAGTGATCATTTATTGTGAACAAAGAATGCACTACTATTTCTGTCATTTTTCTACCTATATTTTGCTACTATTTATTGGCTGCCTTAAGTTTTATGAGAGACTCATTTTTATTGATTAGTAAGTAGCATCATACTTTGTGTGGAAATGAAATTATTGCTTAGTAAAGATTTTTGATTATCTTGAAACTCTATTAGCTTTCACATAAAATATCACCCTGACTCCAGAAGGGTTGAGCTGTGGGATGTTTTTCAAAAATATCTCTAATCTCCACTCATCTTGCCTTTTCAACAACTGAAAGCCAAACAGACTGTATTTTACGAAATTCTGATTGAAGTCATATCTATCTTAGAAGGTTTAATATCTTAAAATATGCTAAGAGTTTGGAAACTTCTGATCAAAGAAGCTATCAAAATGCAAAATATTACTGGCATTGTTCTCAAAAGGTAAATAGCAACCATTCACGGGCTTTGTGCATTTTCCTCCAGTCACTGTGATTTGATCTGTGCAGAAGCCGGTTTTGCCATTGATTAAATGCTCTTATCTCGATTGTCAAGTTAATCTTCTGTGGCATCCAAGCTTTTATTTTATCTTCTTTACACAGTGTTCTCCAGGCTGTACAAATGTGAGCAAACTTTAAAGAAATCACAAAGCAGCACACTTTTTTTCTTTTCAACAAATTGTTTTTCACAAAACACTCTGTAAGCCACTAAGTTCTCTTGAAGGATGCACTTCCTTTTCTTCAAAAGTTCAAAATAACTTTAAATTATTTGAAGACTTACTTCTCTATCTCTGAATTATTATTACCAATAGACCCTTAGTCAAGACATTTGTGTGGTGGAGTCAAGCTCTCAGAGGGAAGTGGTGAGCTAGGATAAGCAGGATCATTCTGCTGCTACTCCTGCTCTTTGCTAGAGAAGTCTACTGAGCTTAACCTCTTGAGTCCGCCATGTTTTCAACTATACATGTATGTGGGTCTATCAGTGGGGAATTTATTTTGAAACTTTGGTGGCAGCACTAGTGTGATTAAATCTCTCATATTCATAATAACGTCCTAACAACATTGAAGACAGAATTTCTTAAGCTAAATCACTTCTTATTTCAGGATCTTGCAGTGGATGAGTAATTTTCATAACCAGTGCATACTACATCAACCAGTATATCCTTATACTTGTGTTTAATTATATGACAATAACATTTGGCACAATTATCATCTCTATTAAGAAGGAGGGAGGGAAAAGGTGAGGTTGGACAGTTTTTAATCTTAAGAGGGATACATACATAAGATTTAGCTATATAAATTACTATGTAGAAATTTTATATACATAAAATGAAGAGAAAGTAAATGTTAACATTTGGCTGCCTGTATCCAATATCATAGCTTTCTAAATTACTAGAAAATTTAATTTTAATGAACTTAAATATATGGAAATGTTATCAATCATGCTCTATGGATGCAAAAGAATAGCATATATAGTACCAGCTATAAGTAAAAATAGATAACTGGAAAAATTGAAAAGAAAGCACTTATTTAATTAGCCAATTAATTAAAAGAGGATTTAAATTATAATATTTCATATCCTTAAACCCTGTCTTGAAGAAAGTATCTCTGAGATTGCACATATGGCCATATGAAAAAGAAAAATCAAAATCAGGTGCTATTAAAGTCAAACAGCAAACCAATCACTGAAGTTTAGGAAACAAAGAGCAAAATAATGATATAAAACACTAAATTTAAGCCTATCAGAATCAAACATAGGGCCAGGGATTTAGCTCAGCAGCATAAGTGCCTGGCTGGCAAACACAAAGTCATGAGTTTGATCGCTTGTACCAAAGAAAACAAAATCAAACATAATGGAAAACATTGAAACAAATGGTAATTAATTTCCAAAACATACCATATAAAATCCAGTGATTATTGAGTGTTTTCTTTCCTCTAAATTTGAGAATTCATTTGACATTTTTTCCTCAGATGAAATGCAAGCAAGAAAAGGGTAGTGATAAATATGTATGTATGTTCAGGGGAAAAAAAAAGTCTAGAATTTTGTATCCTGTGTTGTTATCCTTCAGATAAGAAGAAATAATGACATTACCAAATACTGCAAAATTTTCTGAAAAAAGATGATCCTTGCAAAAATTTTAAATTGCTTCACAAAAATTGTAAATCAAAAAATCAGCTCTTAATTAAGAAAGGGGTAGCAGTAGAGGAAAAATAAAGTAAACTAAATGCCCAATTTTTTTCTAATTTTTAATTTATCTAAGATGTTATAATGTGTACAGTTATATTTGATTATGTAAAATATATATGTGTATATGAATATATCTATACATATTCGTAAGTGCAGGTGAAATGAATGACAATAATGGTACAGATTAAAGATATTTTGTTATTATAATATACTTATGCTATCAGTTAAGTGGCGTAGTATCTGAAATTAGCCAAAGTTAAGGGTAATGCATGATGAGAACTCCAGTGCATCTACTAAAAATACTTTAAAAAATATAATTGAAATGCTAACAAAAGGGAGAAAATAGAGCCATTAAAATGTTCAATTAAAACCACACTTGCACAAATGAGGCAACAATAGAATCAGAACATACACAGTGAATAAAAAATAGTAGTAAAGCAAGTTTAATTATATTAATAATCAATTTCAAATCAATTATCTAGCTAACAATTAAAATGCAATGTTTATGGAGTAGTCAGATAAATATGATGTAACTATATATTGTCTAAACAAGCCCATTTAAAATGTAGAGAAATTTATAAATTACAAATTAATTGAGGAAGAAATGCATATTATGTTAACAATTACCAAAGCAAAACTAGAATCACTACATTAATTTCAGAAAACAGACTTAAAAACAAGAAATATTATTGAGGACAAAGGTGTATTACAGATGATAAAGAATGTTGCATATTCTCCAAAAATCATACTAATCATTTCCATGTATGTGCCAAACATTAATGCAATTCGTGAGTTAAAACCTAATAGATTTGCAAAGAGCAATAGGGAAATGATGTCTAGTATTTGCAGGCTTCAACAACTCATGGTAAGAATGGACTAATCCAACAGGTAGCAAATAAGAGGGCTGAAACAGCATGATCAAATAAGTGGTCATAATATCTTAGAATTCTTCTTATAAAAATGGTAGAGAGTAAATGGATTCTTCCCCAATAAGCCTTAAAAACAAAAGAAGACAGACCATATTATTTCACCTTAACAAATTAAATGCTATAGAAATAGCACAATGTACACCTTCTCTAACTACAATGAGATTAAATCACAAGTGAAAAATCAATAGGATAGAATATAACAAAACACATGAAGATAAAGAGTTTATAAATACCAAATGAATCAAACAGGAAATTCTAAGATAAATTTAAAAATATTTTAAATACCTGAAAATGCAGAGCAACTCATGAGAACATTGGGAGCCAGGGAAAGCAAAGCAGTGCTCAAAAAAGTCATTCAATATAGGTGATGATAAACAACATCTAAAATGAGTAATATAAGCTATAGATTTAAGAAACCAAAAATATTAATTTCTAAGTATACATCAAAAACAAAATAAAGCATATTGAACCAAATAATGAAATAAGCACTGGAATCAATTAAATAAAAAAAACGAAATTCATAGGGAAAATCAATAAAGTGGAAAATATTTTTGAAGGAAAAAACAATACAATCTACTTTTGTTCATTTCAGCTAAAATAAAGCAAGATCACTTAAATTTGTGCAATAAAAAAAGACCAATGGACTAGTACTGTTAACAAATTTATGTCCACAATCTTGATAACCTAAATGAAATGGAGCAATTATTTGAAAGACACACTGGATCTTAACTCACAAGAGAAAAAATAGACAATCTATTAAAGTTATCAGATCAATAGTTAACAATCTAAAATGGAAAGCAAGTGAGTCAAATAGTTTCACTTGTGAATTAAGTTGAAAATCTAAGAAAAACCTAACAAAGATACTGTGTATCAATTTTCTATTCTTTCACAAGAAGCAATAGTTTATAATTCATTTTATGAGGTGTTATACTAATAAAGAAAATATTATAAGCAAATGAAACTGAAGATCACTGTGTCCCACAAATGTGCATGTAAAAATCACCAACAATTGAGCAAATTTAATCCAAAAATGTATAGAAAAAGTATAACATGACCACTCAAGGGAATTACTTCCACAGAGGTGATATAAATGAGATAAACACATTTTAATGATTCAGTCTTCTGAATTGCACAGTCTGATGCTACAAACGTAGGACACAACTGCTACAAGGATCTTTTAAGGAATGTATTTTAACATAAAATTACATTTACATTGACACTGTTAGACAAAACAGGCTGAGATCAATTCATATTTAAATATGACATTATTTAAAAAATAGAAAAGCCATGACAGAAGTTTTATGAAATCAAATCCTTATCAGAATGCTTAAAAATTAGTACAAATCACATTAGTGAGTTGATGATATTAAAGGGAGATTTAAAAAGATTACAAGCGCTAACCAAAATCAGTTTGACCTAAATCAGTCTCTGTATTTGACTTTTAAGTTTGGCCCAAAGAAACTTTTTACACATTTAAATTGTATCCTGGTTTGACTTGTAAATACATTTTAATTTAACAACCTATGTATTCTGGTAACAAAGCAACCAATCTGAGCCAATCACAGAACGTAAATTTCTACCCAATCAGATGCTTGAATTGCTTAAACATTATTATATAAAACAAATGTCAAATACAATCAAGTGTTTCTTATGTTAATTCCTTTGCTCTGCTTTATAAATGTAACTTATACGTGCATTTGAGTGTAAATTTTTCAACCATTTTTAACTTGGAATGATACCAATCACAAAAATCTTTTCTTGCTCCATTAATCTTTAATAAATTGAACTTATTTTTCTCATAACAGCAGATTGCCTTGATATAAAGTAAATATAGAAATTATCAAGATTCACAAGGGGCTACAAAATTATAATGATAGGAGAATTAAATTAAATTATGCTATGATTAAAATATACCTGTAGGTCTGCCACAAAACAACACATTATTGGAATGTTGGGCCCACACAGAAACAGTAAATTCATGCTCATTTTTTAATAGTTTGATCAATGTAAAAATAAAACAAAACAAAAAACTCAAAACCAAACAAAGGCTTTGTTGTCATTGTTTTTCTTTTAATTTGACTTTAAAACCACTATGCTTAATTTATCACTATGTTAATTTCAAATCTTAAATAAAAAGAAATGTAATTTTTCCCTAGTCTGGCAAATAACAATTTTACCTATCATATTAATAAGATGATTGTTTTCACTTACTTCAATTTTAAATTTAACATTATGGTTTCGAAGTCCCTTTGATTTTTCAAAAGTCAGAGTTGTCATCAACGGTGTTCATATCTTAGTAATCAGGCAAGAGATTGTTAAAATGCACTTCCCATTTTACAAGTTTTTATCATCTGATCTTCAAAAGTGATAAAGTTTATAATAAATCGCAAAGCTAAATTATATTGGTCACATCTTCTGAAAATTTATAAAAGTAGTAGCATTCAAATAGACAAATAGTCTGTCTATCAAGTCTATGCTTGTTCAAGGAGTGAGCTACCTGCATGAGTAGAAAAGAGTAAACACATAGCTATAAGAAGACAAAATATAGTTAAAAAACAATAGGGACAAAAGATGAAATACAGTACATTCACATCAAAAAGTTATAGTTTGTTCTGCAACTATACTGATTAATATCCAGGAGCTGAATAAAGTAAGGATGCAGGGATAAGTTAAACACGTGCACAGTCTACAAAGTCCTTTAAACATTTTGTGATGCAAGCCTAGATCAAAGCAACCTACTCATATACATAATTATTACTAGTCAATAAAAATAAATAAATACTTACAATTTCCCAGTAGCAATTTTTAAAAAAGTGAATTGTCTGTTTTGTAAAGAGAAAATAATAAAAAATTGGCACAAGCTAAAGCATTAAAACTAGGTTACATTTTAATCAGCCAATTTTTTATATGAAAATCAATGGGGCTTGAATTAACTTACTAAAAGCTGTTGTTCAGGTTATATTTTTTGTACATTAAGTACTATATATATATATATATATATATATAACTAAAATGATTATGAATAAATTTCAGCATGGTGAATGTTAGAATGAATGGTTTTTTAAATCCTTCTTGACCCAGTAGTAATGACACAGTTTCTACCTGGGTCTGTAAGAGCCATGCATGCTGAAATGTCTGAGATGCAATCAGAAATAAAAGTCACATGCTCTCAAAATTCCTCATTTTGAAACAAGTATTTACACAGTATTACATGGGAAAACATAACCATAAGTTATGTATGTTAGTACATTTAAATCGTCCTAAAAATCATTATTTCACTACTAAAATTTTGTTCATAAAAAGACACTTTCTAAATTATTTTGATCTATTTTCATCCACCTACTCATCATATTTGAAGCACCTCATGACCAGGAAAAAACAAAACCTAGATAAAATTGTTATCAATGTATCTGCCTCCTTGTGTTTCTATCCGTGCATCATTCATGCGTTCTTTATCTATCATAGTCATGAATATTCTGGAGATTTTGTGTCTTTTCTTGATATTTTGGCAACAAAATATCTATTTTTATGTTGTCTTTTTTATTGTCTATATATTTTACCATGGAATCATATTTTTGTGGTTAAATTATTAGTGATGAAAATGACTTTCAATTGATATGGTATTCTCAGCTAATTCCCTTTGCTCACTATATTTCAGTGTTTTCAGACAATCAGAGTTTCTGTCAATCGTTACATGGGACATTAGGGGCACCCATGTCCACTAACAATGAAGGAATCAAAAATGACTCACACTTGGTTATAGTTTTTGAGATCCAGTTTACAAACTCAGTACTGAACTTTTCAGAAGTTTGTTAGGAATATAACATATTTTTCTTAGTTTTAGGAATAATTATAGTTATCAGTACCTTATTTGAGTATTATGAATGTATATATATATATATATATATATATATATATATATATACCAATGATTCATTTTTCTGACTTCTGAATTTACTGAGAGCAAGGTAGTTATAGCCTTCCTAGTTACCATCACCCATCTGAAAGTGTAGAAACAGATGATTTAATTAGGTAATTTTTACACTCCTTGAGTGCATGCAGTAGACAACTCTGAGGTAAGAGATCATTAATATTATGTAACCCTTCCCTGAGGCGTTAAACATGTGCTGAGCCTGTTCTGACACTATAAAATCCCTCCAACAGAGGTGGAACAGTGTCTGCCATATGTCACAGGAGGACACAATATATTTGACTGAGTAAAGTCATAATGGAAAGGAACTCAGGAGCTCCCAGGGATACTTACATTTATGCATTAGCCTTTGTACAAAACTTGGAAAATATTTAGATTTAGTACAGGAGTAGCTGTGATTTACTTCTGTGCTCTGTCTGTTGCACATTTGTTTGATCCCAAGTTCCGCGACATCAAGGGCAACTATTTTGTATTCCCTCAGTGAAATGTTTTGGATTTATCAATGACAATAAACATAGTTTTTATTTAAAATGTAAATACATTGTTTTTCCTACATTTTCACCTACATTTCTCAGAGAAATATTAAATATCAGCACTTTAAGAGTCTTACCATGTATGTATGTATGCATATGTATATACATACATACATGCAATATACACGTGCATATTTCATTCTTTTCTTGTGATGTGATAATATTTATATCTAACCTGTTTCCCAAATGACTTAGTTATTTAGAGGTTGACTACCTGAAAGGTGATTGAATCTTAGTGATGCTACACAAGTGAACTGATTAATCCACTGATGAGTTCATAGTTGAGTGTGTCCTTAGAAGTGTGGGCTGGTGAAGTAGGTGGGTCCCTGAGACTGTGACCTGAGAGGGTGTGCCCCTATTCCTCAGTCTTCCTTGTTCTCCCTTCTGTGCTTCTTGGCTTCCATGGATTGAGCATCTTTCCCCTGCAGTACCCCTTCATCATCTGATTCTGCTTTGGAGCCAGCCAACCATGGATTGAAACCTCTACAACTCTTAACCCAAATAAATCTCTCCTGATTTAACTTGCAGGTGCTGGATATTTTGTCTCAACAAGTGACTAACACTGAAAGAATGATAACAAAAGTGACTAAACTGTATAAATTCTGTTTAACGAGAATGTTCAATTATAAGATATTCTTTAGTTACTAGTCTAGCAATGAGAAAATAGTAAATATAAATTGGGCACATGGTATACATAAATCCTTGTGAGAGACAAAAGGAGTTTGAAAATTCAAAAATGTTTTTATTAAGTTACAGACTGATAAAGAAATCTAAAACAAAGACTTATTTAGGTCATTTTGCTATTCATTTTAAAATTGTCTTCTGATATTATTTTTATTTTAAAAATATCAGTTGCTCATATTTGTCTAAATTATATTACATATGAAAAACAAAGGAAAATCTAAAAAGCATGCGTGACATACTGAACAAAGTTAGAAAAATTGCATGTTAATATTCTTTGAAAAATAAAACAAAAAATTTAAGATGAATACTTGAAAAAATAATCACATTATGTCACCTAGTAAATATAATAACTAAAATATTTAGTATGAATGGTATATAAAAGTCTTCTTTCTGCACCATGCAAAATATTAAGTAATCAATTTTGGGAGGTAAAATTGAATTTTTTAAAACAGAGAATTTTTGTTCAGTAATTAAACTAATTTATCATAACAGACAAATGTAGGGAAAGTGATCATGGACATTAATGCTTTCCATATATTTTATTGCCTTTGGCAACCTCAGTAATTTCATCATACAACTTAATTAGATGCTCTTATTGGAATCATAATAATTATGCCACCTTTAAAAGATGATAAGATGGAAAACAAATATTAAATGTCAGATTAGCAGTTTCTCTGCTTTTATCTAAACATATATGCATATTAAAAACTTGATAATAAGCAGTATTATTCTATTTGCTATTTATAGGAAAATGTGATTTGAAGTAAATATTCGATATTGAATATGCAATCCATATTCATTCTTCACTGTTTTGTAGCATGTTGAAAATTAAAATTGCTTTTAATTTTTGTTTTTCCTTGGATACATTTTCTTGAATAATTTTACCAATATATATTTATTATTCTCAGTGAAAATTAAAATTTTCTAATTGGAAATCCCTACATCCTGAATTAGTAGAAATAATTTTATCTTCACCTGAAACTAAGTGCAGATGGATAATTTTATCCTACATCTTTGAGTCTATGCTTTTTGAAGGTAACTTTAACTTCTCCTGTTTTATTGGCAAATGTTCCACAAATTAATGGCATGTTTTTGTTTCTTATACCTTAAGATAAATAAAATTTGATGTAATTACTAATCACTAACTTCTAGAAGGTTATTTATTTTTTAATATACTGGTTTCACTTGTTTAACTAAAAATCCTCAATCTGTGACAATTACATATTTTCATATTATATATTTCAATGAACCTATCTTACAGTGTTTCTCTTAAAAAATGATCTGTACATTTACATAACATAGAACCATGAGTTATATTAGTTTTCTTTCCTTTCCTGAGAGTATGTTTCTAATTATTTATTTATCCAGGTCAATTACATATTTTCATATTATATATTTCAATGAACCTATCTTACAGTGTTTCTCTTAAAAAATGATCTGTACATTTACATAACATAGAACCATGAGTTATATTAGTTTTCTTTCCTTTCCTGAGAGTATGTTTCTAATTATTTATTTATCCAGGTCTGTTGGTCTTTACTATCATCTCTTTGTCCTTTGGTTTCAATAACAAAAACAATATACATTTGTTTCCCATGAAATGACAAGAAACTCAAAATAAAGGCACAAAGTGAATATGTGGGAAGAAATATCCCCCCACCATATATGATTCTGTCTACCCATGTCCTTTCATTGAGAACGGAGCCTCTAATAGGAAAATGAATCCTACCCATGAAGACAGAATGCTTTTCCAAAGACCTCATCTCTTAATACTGTCAAATAATTGGTTTTAGTATTTAGCAACATAAAAATTTCTCTCTCCCTTGCTAAAGAGTTATCATCTTTAAGTATCATTTTTTAACTTTCTGCTCTATATTGTTCTCTTCTTGTTGAAAACTCATAAAAACTCAGAAATTAGCTAAGGGATCTTGTTAAAATGTGTCTTTATCATGTTCTTATCATGTTATTTCTGTATTTGAAAAAACCTACATCAAGTTATTAAACTAATACACAGGCATACCACATGTGAATCATACTTTTGACATTCATTTGGATGCCATGATTTGTTGAGACTGAAGTAAAAGAGTGAATTTAATAAAGGCCATACTCTTCTCGATTGTACATTTCCATTGAGGAAAATAAGCATTACACAAGTAAAAGTTAAACCATGATAAGAGTTGCCAAATTTAAGAATGTATAGCTAGGGCTTCCAAAATTCGTCTTTTTGTTGACCAAAAACCAGAATAAAATAGGCAATAATCCTTGCTGTGATTAAGAGAACATTGTTCTGTGTAAGACTGGAAAGATAATGGAAAGCTATGTTACATAGGCAGCAAAAGCAAAATACAGAAATCACTTGCTTGGTCACAAGTTTTTCAGCATGGCAAGATGAAGTATTTTCTCTACATGTGCAAGATGAATAAGGCAACCATAGCTGTATGACCAACTGGCTGGATGATTATGGCTGAAGCTTAACTTTTGTTTCTTTTTTTTTTCTAGTAAGAAGAAATGTTTCCAAGTTCCAGTTCACTTCCATAAAAATTCTAGCTTCAGAGGAAACAGGCTAATGAAGTTATGTATATCGGTAGTGCCTGTATATTTCTATATATGAAGTGTGGTCACAATATTCAGTGAAAGTTTAAATTAAAAAAATTACAATAAAATATGTGTAGCCGGTAATTCTCCCTCAAAGTATTCCTTCTGATTTGGAATACACTGTTCTCAAAATTTTCTGAAGACGTTTTCAAAGTTTTCTATCAGGAGTGTATTTTTACAAGTGTAAGGAAAATACAGTGAATGCTACTGCTGAGTGCCGTCCAATAGAAAGGCAGCTTGTGAAAATATTAAAAATATTACAGTACACCCTCATCCACTTGAATCAGTAGAACATATGACATTATGTGACCTCTGGATCTTCCTCAAGGTCAAAATGTTCCTGTAACTTAATGCTTTTTGAATTAATTTAGGACCTTCATGAAATCACAGTGTAACAAAAAACTCTGAAGAAAGAGGCCTTTAAAACTGCTTCAGAGATTGTCAAGAATATGGGATAAGTGTGTTCAAAGTCAAGATAAGTATTTTGAGAGGAATTAAGAGCAATGTGTTTTTTTCTATAATATCTTAAAAATATAAACACACTATATTTTCTGATAACATTTCATATCCAATTGCAGCTGTCATTCCAACATAGATGAAAATAGAATATTCCCCAAGGGAGGAACAAAAGGAAACACAAAAGGCAATGTGACTAGTCTAAGGAAATTAATATTATGTTTTCCATAAACTATCTGAATGAACATGATGTTTATTTTTATAATATCAGTATTTAATATTCCTCCTGTACATATACAATTTCCCTGGTGAAATGACATTAATTTATTACAAAATTATTATTGTTATCAGATAAATCACTAGCCTTTTTTAAAATTTTGAACCAGACTGTAACTTAATTAGTGGGATGATATTATTATTGCTAGTTTCCTTTCATAAATATTTACAACACTTTATAAATACATTTATGGAAATTTGAAATTGGAATTTAAAAGGCTATAATGTGAACAATTACATAATTCTTAATTTACTTTAAGTTCTTTATATGCATTCATTGTTTCAGGACTCTTAAGCAGTGGAGTTATAAGTATACTCAATAAACAACATTTTCTATGTAAATGTAAACCATAGCAAACTTTAAAACATTCAGATGCCTTGAAATAAGATTGTAAACATACAATCTGTAGTAAATTTGATATAATTTTTCCTGCCTTCTTTTTCATCTTCATCAGATACTTTAATTCACTTTGGTATGTTCTACTACATCACTTTGGTAACTATACGGTCTTCTGCGTAATTGACATACAATTCTAATTTGGTTTCAGTTCTCTCTGTCCCATCTTTCCCCTTCCCTGCTGTCATCCTGTGGTACAGATTTTCTTCAGTTTTCAAAATATTCTTTCATAAAACACAGATAGATCATGTTTCTTTTCTACTCTTTCCAACAGATTCTAATATTCTTCCAATTCAAAACCCTACATCAAAAGTACTTCTGGCACTTACGGATGATCTCGCATATATTGAAATTTCTGGCTTCATTCTCTACATGTATAATTCATCCATTTGTTCAGACTTGTAAACTTCTAACCTTCTTTCATGCACTTTTATAAGTCAGGAGACATAAATATCATGGGTTGGAAAGCATAACCATTGTTTTCATGTAACTGTTATTGTTGGGCAGAAAAAATACAATGAGAGTAAAAACAAAGCTAATGCTTTTGGAAATTGATACAGATCTTAAGAAATAAGGAAAAAATAAATGATAAGAGAAATTCAATGATAATGGATTTTAGGAAAGAACCAGCATGAGAAATAAGGTTTTGTAGGAACAATACCTGAATAAAGACGTAAACTGAAATAGGCATGGAAAATAAAATAAAGATCAGCTCAAGAAAGGAACAGATGAAGTAGCAAAAAGGTGAACCAAGGGCAAGCTTGTTATTACGGTGAAGTCAGAGGAGACTACTAGGAAAAGTAGCTGAAATGGAAGGCAGGGTCTGGATTATTCAAAACACTGTTGCTAGTTTTACAAATGAATTAATCCTCTTACTATTCTTTTCAGGCTGATCCCTTGGTGATATCTTGTTTCTACAACACTTTCTGTTTGGTATATTACAATAATCAGCTAGTTGTCCCTTAGTTTCAGTACTCCTAACCCTCAGCTGGTCAATTGCTCCATTTAGAAATTTCTTTAGTTTATTTTGGCCATAATATTTTCTGAGAATATTGTAAGCATGATTTTTATTTCCTGATATGTCTTTAATTGCATTGATGAATAGAATGTTATCTTAAAATAATTTGGATTATTTTATTTATGTGACACATTTTGACAAATTTTAGGCCCATAGTTTTTAATAGAAAAAGGAAGCAAATAAAAAAATAAGGAGAACTTATAGAAAACAGTGTTATTACCGTTTTGGTTAAATAACTCATTTTACTTCAAAAATTTTAAATGCCATTTTTCAGCATATATTATAGTGCTTTACTTCTAATTTTTTAGTAGCAATTTTTCCATGAAAAGCACAACACTCTGACATAGTTAATTTCCTTATATTTATAATTACTGAACTTGACATAAGAGGAAGTATTAACAAATTTGTGGTAGGTCAAGGTCCTAAAGTCTGGCTGGCCGCCCTGGCAAAAGAGAGAGTCTGAGTACACTCAGACTCCCCGTTCTTCGGCACACTGAGTAGAGCATCCCTGCCAGGGCTGCCCAGCTCAGAGCCCGCCCCACAGTGCATCCCTGCCTTCCCTAACCCTACTTCTGCCCTTCCTGAAGCTCAATCCCACCCTTCCTCTGAGCTCACTTCCGCCCTTCCTCTTCTGCCTATATATACTCCTGTAATTCCTTAATAAAATCAGATCTGTGCCATCAGCCTGATCTCTGGAGTCGTCTCTCTGTAGATCCTTACCAGTCCCCCGCAGCCCCATAAAGGCTGCACAAATTGATTACATATTCTGTGATATGATTTGTATTACAATGTCCCACAAAAGCCTTATGCAGTCATGAAGGCAGCTGAGTCTAGCATTTCTGATTGATTCATCGTCTAGTGCTGGAATTGGTGGTGTGAGTGTTGCACCCATCCAGGGGTGGATAGCCTACATAAAATATAAAGGAGGGGAAGAGGCATCCTTTTCCCTTATGCCTCTTTTGCCTTTTTTGCTCTTTTCACCTTTGGTACCTGCTGCTGCCATGAATGGCTGCCCCTCAGCCATGCTACCTTGCCTTGGAGCCAGCTGAATGTGGGCTGAAACCCCCCAAAACTGTGAGCTAAATAAAACTTCTTTCCCTCATTTTGGGCATCGGATATTTTGTGTCAGCAATGAGAGCAAAGTAACCGAGACATCTTTTATTTTTTAAATCTCTATTTAATTCATGATGGTTTTCCATAGGCTTGTCTTACTGAAAATCTAATAATGAGTCAAGAAATGTATTCATGAATACAGATTTCACTGGTTATGATACTCATTGACAATATAAATGATTACTCTTGTGGATAATATATTTGAGAGTAAATTTCTTAAGACAATAAGTTGTTTGTGAAAATCAACAGAAGAAAGAAGCTATGACATATGCCATCTGAGGAAAATGTGAAGTTCTCAATTTGCCTAAGTACAAGTGTGCTTTCCGTAGGTGCCCCTACTGCTAGGGTCCTAAGGACCTTATCAGGCTGGATTAGTAGTTATCCAAGAGTAACAAGCTCAATTTCCTGCCTTTCTCAAATCATTCAAACCAAACAGTGTTGGCCCAGCTCTTCAGTTAATTCCTTAGTCCAGTCCTTGTGTGATCAGTGTTGTATGCTGCCATGCTCCCCAGCTGTGAGTACAGGTGACTGTCAACTGCTGCTGACCTGAGCTACCTCAAGTATCTCCAATTTGTCTATCTTCATAATAACTGGCATTAACACTAACTAGTAATAGCTAGTAACTGGTCACTATCTTGATACTGTTAATTTCCATTTAATAATTAACTGGTCATTCTTGTAATTATCAGACAATTTAATAATGAGAAATATTGATGTTTTATTACAAACTTCAAAGGGAACAGAGATGAAAAAGTCATATCAAAAGGTTTTCCTTTTCATGAAGGCATTTACATTAAAATCACATAGTCAAACACGAAATGTAGAGATTAGAGGGCTAGATGGTTACGAGTTATAAGTATTATCTGTCTTCTTTTTGTGTAATTCTAATTTTCTAGAGTGAATCCTTAATCTCTTTGAAAAAAGGAAAAATCATCTGAGGCTTTTTGTAACGTATTGATTACTATGCTTAGGAAAGAATAACTTTATTTAGGATAAATTACTCCAGACAAGTTTGAAAGTGAGAGATGTTTTCATACTTTCTAGATTGCACTTAATATAGAAATGATATTTACTGTATAAGTAGGTTTCACTTCATCTGAATTTTCTTCTCATGTATTCTTTGCTTCAATCCTTTTTGCAAAGTTTTTCCGTTCACAATCGTATAAACAAACCATAGAATATTTTAATTTTGATAGCATCAGCCAGCAGCTCTAACTGCAGTATTGATTTTTTCCTGTCATAGATAATCTAAATGTTTTCTTTTACTTGCCTTCTGTATCAGGAGATTTACATCCTATCTCTCTCATCTAAATATTTACATAAGGAAAATTACAGACAGGAAACTTGTGAAGAAATGAGTTCAAGCTCTTATACCATTTCAAAAACAAAACACTTACAAAATTGCTTGATTTCACTGAGAAAATCTGCATATATTTCCCTATGTTTTGATATAAATGGCTTTGAAATTTTGAGAGTATATGTGCCTTTCCAAATTGAATAAGATTAATGGGAAGTACTTATGTAATTTTGAAAGCTTTGTATTTTAAAATTCAAGAAGGTTGTGCTTAAGGTGAATTCTGGTGGCATTTTTAGATTCATTAGTTAAACGTTTAATTTGCTAGAATAGTTTATGAGCCAAATGACATATAAAATAAAATGAACTAAAATGACATGTAAACTAAAATGAACTAAAATACAACAGTAGGAAAACATTAGAACTAGTTAGTATCTGAGGTTTATTTCTGAATGAGGATACAACTATTATTTGAGGGAGACAGTTTTTCTGTGCTACCGAGCTCCTTGGGAAGCAGGATCTATGGTGTTCCTGGTTCTGGGTCAATAAATTACAGTGCAAACTCCTAAATATTGGGACAATAAGTAGTGCTGTTGTCTAATAACAATTGTATTTACTTTGTTGTACATATAATAAAGATATTGTTTGAATTTTTCTATCCTTTATCATGTATCATGTAATGGTGGTGTGACTTTTTTATTTTAAAGGGGAAAAACCAAACAAAATAAAACCAAATAAAGGCAATCAAAACAAAACAATGAAAATGATGTTGGGCTTCAGAAAAAGATAATAAGAAATCAACAACTACCATTATATATCTTGTTATCTTCAAAATAGCTTCCCATACTATCAGACATAATAGAATCGAACAAAACAAAACAGAATAAAACCATCAAAACAAAACAATGAAAACAATTCAAAACATGATAATAGAAAATTAACAATGGCTACCACCTTCAATTTTTAGATGTTGCCTTCCTTTTCCCTTACACAATATCTATTGTGCAATTTGTATCCCACTGACTCCTTCAATTTTTTATACTAAGGGCACAATGTTAACCCATGTGAGTCCAAATCATTTCATCTATGATCATGATCTAAAGTTGCTTCCATTTACCTACAAAATCATCAAGATTATCCTTATTCTGAGTAGTTTTCTATTGTATAAAAACATTATGTATTTCTTATCCTTTCTGTGACCTCTACTTTTTTGTGTGTCCCCATAACACAGAGCATTGTTGTCTCTCCTCCAACCTTCACCTCATGAATTTCCTTTTCAGTCATATGTGCTTAGTATATTCAACATATTGATCTAATTGATGAATCCTCTCTCCTGATCCAATCTACCCACATTTCATTTTGTTGGTGAATTGAGCCATCAACTTAATGGTTATGACCAACATGTACTGGTTCATCTCTGCCATGCTATCCTCCTGATGTTGGACTCCAACTTTTCCCCTGTTCAGTTTCCTGCCCTAATTGGTGATCCCTTTCTGTTGTTATTCATAGTACCATGGTCATCTTTATCTCTCTCTAGAATATCCTTCAGCACTCTTGTAGGATTGCCTTGGTGGTCATGAATTCTTTCAGTTGTTCTTTATCATGGAAGTATCTTATTTCTCTGTTAATTTTGAAAAGATAATGTTTAGTGTACATTAATCTGTGTTGGAAGTTGTTTTCCTTCAGGAATTGAAACACATCACTCCAAATTTTTCTTTACTTGATGTTTTGTGCTGAGAAGCCTGCCATGTTCCTGATGGGGTTTCCTATAAAGGTGATCAGCTTCTTTTCTCTAACAGTCTTTAACATTCTGTTCTTGTACTGAATTACAGGGATCAAGATTATTATGTGCCTGGGGGAAGATGCATTTCGTTTATGACTAAACAGAGTTACATATGCTTCACTTATCTGAGTGTCAGTTCCTTGTCTCATGCATGGGAAGTTTTCTGCTATTACTTCTGCAAATAATTTTTATGTCATTTGTGTTGACCATGTGTTTCTGCTGGCATCCAGCATTCTTAAACTATTTTTCTTTGGGTCATCTTGCAGCAGTTAAATTCTTACTTCCTGCTTCGCTGTTATTTTTAAGAGATCTTCCTCTCATAATCACCAGCTACAATGCTGTCTTCAAAGTCTGAAAGTCTATGTCTAGTTTCTTTCAAATAGTTTTGCCAGCTTTCAATGGAATTTTTAGTTTCCTGAATACCTCTTTGAATCTCTTTCATGCATTATAATTGTGTTCTATGTTGTTCATTAAAATTTTCCTTCATCTTCCTATACTCCTCTTTATCTATGTCTTCTTTTGATATGCTGAGCAATTCTTTCATTACATTTATCATTTCTTCTTTTACTGGAGATATTATTTCTGATATGATTACTTTTACAGCCTCATAAATGTTTTTTTTTTTACTTCAATTGCTTCCCTTTCAGAAATTTCAGGTATGTGACTTCCAAATTCTTCCATGTCTATATCTCCAAGACTTATTCTCTGTGGGCTTGAGGTCTGAAATTGCATTTATCTCTGTCATCTTGACATTTTCTAGGGTTCCACAAGATAAGTTGTGGGTCCCAGGCACTTGCTGAATTGGCTTCTCATCTGCAGAGTAGGAGAATGGGCCAGGCACTTGGGTTTCTCCTAACCAGGTTCCTGGGGGAGGCAGCGGCATGTGAATTGGGCTTTTCCAGTCTATGCCTAGACTCCCCTGAGGATGACTGGTGGGCTCATGGGACTGTGGCAGCCCGGGTATCTTGCCCTGCACAGGCCACAGAACCCTGAATACTGCTTGCAGGCTCACCTGACTTGTGCAGGCTAACAGTCCCTGATGGCCACTGGCAGGCTTGTGGGGCCATGGCTAGTTGGTACTGCCACTCCATGCTGGCTGGTTCTTTGAGCCTGAGCTGGCTGCCAGTCCCTGTGGGCAACTCAATAGTGGCATTATTAATATTTATGTTGTTGCTACTATAACATATTCTCCAATGACCACCTTTACTAAGGAATCATTTTCACGTGACTTAGCAAAATTCTTGACTACTTAGACTTTAACACAAAGCTACAGCATCCGTATGAGGCTGTTGACATTTTTTTCTTCACACTGCACCCTCCACATCATTGTCTATTTTAAGGTTGCTCTATTTCATTGAGTAAAGGAAATGTCTACCTCAAAATTTCCCCAATTCTATGATGTTAATCAGGAGTAGAGAAACCATGTTAGTTATCTTAACAAAGATAGGACTACATACAGAATTCTTTGAACAGATAATACAGAATAAAAGGACACCAAAAACAAAACTGAATAGGTACTGAAGTGTCAGAGCCAAAGTAACTGCTAGAAATAACTTTTTGATAGGAGGAACAGTTAATAGAGTTAGAGTTATTAGATCATTATAAGCAGACAAAAGATCTTACTAAGTACAAATTCAGAGAAAAGGCATTGCTAAACTAGATCTACTTTTTGTTTTTCAGTATACTTGTTGGATGCCCTCATAAAAAAAGTTGAAATAAACAGATATGTTCCTAAAGTATTTTGTTGGACATGTTGTTGTATATATGTTAAAATCATAACTATCCTATCTTGCTGAGATATTATTAGGCAGAGAGATCACCTAGAAATAATTAGACAATAATAAAACTGACTTTTATCTCAGTCACTGCCTGTAACTGTGAGCAAAATGCATCTGATTCTTTTAGTCTATAGTGGATTAATGACACTAGCTTGAGAAAGAGAATCCTTCTTATAAACTAAAGTTGTAATTCCACCATGTCACTTGGGGCTCATATTGCTGGTAGATCAGCAGACAAAAACAAAGATATTATTCTACTAATGAGTGAACTTTCTGGAGTGAATCAAGAAAACTATACATTGAAAATAGGTACTGTTACATAGACAATAGGATCACTGCTCTGTGATCCAACAACTGTTACTATGATTTTTTTTTATTAATTGTCTTAAAAAGAAATTTAATTTATTCTAAAAAAACATTACTACACTAGACAAACAAATATATAATTCTTAGAATGTAAGAAAAAAATGCACTACTAAAATATCCTCAGTACATATTCAAAGTTCTTGTCAAAATTAAATCTACTTTTGTGAATACATATGAAGATAAATATCACATAATATTATCAGTATGACTAATTTCAAAATTAAGCCCTTGAAACTAATACTAAAGTGAATTTATTATTTAATTATTCAGTAATATTTTGGTAACATTTCTTATGAGTGTTTAAGAGATTTAATATTACAAAAAGAGGAAATGAGGTATAAAATTGTTGGTATATTGTTATTCTAATGCTATGTATTAGAGAATGAAAATAACATTACTCCATTAAAATAATAATTCCTTCATCTTTATGATGATTATGACAAAATGCCCATTATACTCATGTATACTGGAAAAGTGATTTGTTACCTAATTCATAGTGTAATAATTTTACCACATATAAATGCAAAAATTCCGTGACTATGAGTAATTTAGCAATAGAAAAATCTATATTGTTTTTTTCTCTTTATTAAAGAGAATTTAGGGGCTGGGGATTTAGCTCAGTGGCATAAGCACCTGCCTTGCAAGCAGGCAGTCGTGAGTTCGATCCCTGGTACCGATTAAAAAAAAAAAAAAAAGAAAAAGAGAATTTAACATATACACATAGGTATAAACTTTGATAGATTTTTTCAATTAGCAATAATAATCTTTTCACCTTGTAATGCATGTGCTCTTGTTCTAAAGTATTCAATATTAAATTAAATTATTCATTCAGTTCCTCTAAGCATACAATGATATATTGCCTAACTTAATATTGTGCTTTTTATTAGTTCAGTAAAATAGTTCAGTATCTTAATGTGTTCAATTAAGAAACACAGTTGTATTCATTCACAAAGGAACATTAAGTTTTACAATGAACTCTACCCCCACTTGAACTTCCAGCTACAAAACATAAAAGTAAAATTCACAGATATATTGTTCATATATTCTGGCAATTAAGAAATATTCTAATGCTCTAAACTCCCAATGAAATATACTAATAAAATAATGAAACTGAAACTTAGACAATTAAATGAAATTTGAATTTTGGAGTCTCAAGATATTTGGATATCTAAAACTTGAACAGTTACTATTTTTACAATTATAACTCTCATTGTAATGCAAATGTAATTTCTACTTCTTGTTTCAAATCATACAACATCATGTTGTCCAATATGGTAGACAATAGCTGTGTGTAGTCATTTAAATTTATATTTATTAAATTGTTAAAAGTCATCAGCCAGAGAAGCCATATCTCAACGCTAGTCATACAGCACAAAGCAGAAATTAAGATATTTCCATCTTTGCAAAAATAGTTTGTGGAAATGAATATTAATAAAATGATAGATACAAGATTAGGACAAGGTTTAGAGAAAATTATAGAGAAGCTTTGGTTGCAGAATTTTAAGAAATACTAAGCAGTGATGCTTAAGCCTATATGTCTGTTTTAGGAAAAACCTAAAACATAAATAAATTAAAGATCAAATAAAAAGTGGATAATAAAAAATAAGAGGATAGATATTTTGCAAAAGAGAAGAGGACCAAGAGCAGGAGGGAGCAGGATGAGTGAGAAATAGGATGAAAAAAGAATTAAGAAACATTATGTTTGTGTGCCAACTCCCTGTGACAAAATAATATAATCATTATGTAGTGCAAACATTTTCTAACAGAAACTAAAATACAAACACATAAATTAAACAATATAAAACATTGAACTAAGTTATATAATGACTGCATTCATTATATGTAAATTATGTTTACTATGAAACTGCCAAAATTAAATCACACAATCTCTTTGGTGGTCTTTTTGATATTTCATTCATTAATTTCAAGGCATTAAGAGGATTTAGAAATTATAGCAATCTATAATAAAATAATCCCCAACTTTCTGGTAAAATGTATTACATTATTATATTTTTTTCTTTCACAACATCATTTTTTCTAGAAAATTAAACAGTAATTACCACCTGGGCATAGAATATTCTATTCTTCTGTTGGATTTCTGGGATGGTGATTATTATGTGTCTGGGTGTAGTTTTGTTTTGGTTATGGCTGTTTGGAGTTCTATATGCTTCACTTATCCAGATGTCTGTTTCTCTTCTCATGTTTGGGAAGTTTTCAGCTATTACTTCTGTAATATCCTCTTGATATCATTTGGGCTGTCCCCTTCTTTTTCATTTATCCCTATTAATCTTATGTTATTTTTCTTTGCATCATCTTGCAGGTGT